>NW_019168005.1:0-41643 GCF_002303985.1 Durio zibethinus | reverse complement strand
AACAATATCTTTTGAAAAATTAAAACTTAGAATTTCATTTTTTTTATGGATAACAAAATATATTGCTGTATAATTTTATATGGAACACCCTTCAATTTGCTTCTGCTTTAAACTTTATAGTAATCTTAGAGAAAGCACCAAATAATAGTAAACTTTTGCTGTCAAATTAGGCAAACACCAAATAATAAGAATTCAATATATATATATATATATATATATATATATTCATAAACAGAATGAAAGGTCCAAAACCCTACGAGTATTTTTCCCTTTGTTACTTTTTTCTTTTTTCTTCTTTTTTTTCGAGAAACCATCTGCAGCAACAATAAAATGCATTTGGGAATTTTTAAAAAGTTAATAATACAGTAAAATGAAATAGAAAAAAAAAAACGTAGACTAACTAAAGGAAGTGAAGAAAATTCGAAGGGGAAAATTCAAATTACTATTTTCATTTTGTAACACTTGAGGGGCAAAAATTTTAGAGGGAATTTAATAATTAAAAAAAAAAAAGAGAATCTAGGGGTTCGAATAACAATGTAAAATACAATTGAAGGAGAAATAGGAGTTACGAAATTAGAAGGAGAAAAGAAACCTGTGCGTTTGGTTGTTAAGGAATTCGATTTGAAAAAGAAGAAAGTGCCTCACCGTGGCCGTCGCCTGTGGTGTATTTCTGCTGGGCCCTGTGCTCTCTCTCTCTATTTCTCAGGGCTTTAGAGAGTTAAAGGAAAAGTGAAGCTAAAAGAGAAATCGGGGGAGTTGCTGTCATCGCATGAGCTCAACCTAACCGTTGCTTCATTAGGTGCTGATGCTTCAATTGCTCCTTTCTGCTACTTTCCCCCCTTTTTTTTATTTTATTTAATAATTAGATTATAACGTTCCACGAAATAATTTTATTTATTTAATATAAATATATATAAATAATTTTTTAAAATTATATTTAAAGTTTTAAAATTCATAACATATATAACATTTATATATATTAATTTGTAATTAAAAAATAACAAAAATATATTTTTTAATATTTTTATTTACAATAATTTATATACATATAAATTTATATCAAATAAAAATAAATTATGTCTTTTTAAAAATAAAATATATATTATTGAATGATAAATTAAATAATAAAAAAAAGTATTAATACACTTTCACTTTAGTAATCTTGACTAAATTATTATACAAAATATGAAAAATATGTGAAAAAAATAAATTAAAAAAATTATTTTTTATAAGAATGAAACTATAATAATAATAAAATATATCTTAGAAAATATTTATAAAAAAATTAAATAGTAATAATAATAGAATATACCCTAAAAAAGTTACTGAAAAAAAAATTAGTGTATAACACATTACAATTGTAGTTTTAAATAAAAGAAGTATTAACACATTTTTACTTTAGAAATTTTGACTAAATTATTATACAAAATATGAAAAATGTTAGAAAATATGTGAAAAAAAATAAACTGAAAAAAAAATCATAAGAATAAAATTGTAATAATAATAAAATATATCTTAGAAAAATTTATAAACAAAAAAAAAAAAAACAAATTGCAACAGTAATAGAATATATCTTTAAAAAGTTATTGAAAAATAAAAAATAAATTAATGTATAACACATTATATTTGTAGTCTTAAATTTGTAGAAAAATTATTTACTGGCAATTAGGATTAAATAAATAATTTTTAAAATTTAAATGAATATAATAAGTGATAAAAATAATATTAAATTTTTTGCATTTATTTGAAATATAAATTTGATAATTAGAGTTTAAATGGATATAATCATTTTGATAATCTTATTATTTAAAGATTTAAGCTAAAAAAATTTTGAACTTTCAAAATCTTACAAATTGCTTGAATTTTTAATGTTTTACGTAAATTTTTTAAATCAAAATTTTTAAATCAAGATAAAAAAGATTATTAAAAGATTTGAATAAACTTAATATTTGTAATTTTTAAATATGTTTGAAAGATTTTGATAATTAAATAATTTTTAAATAAGGTTATTTGGTAAACAACTAAAATTATTTATTAAAAAAATAAAATCCATATTTCATATTTTTAATTTTAGAATATATATTTCTAAATTGATTTGATTTTCAATTACAATTTGAATAATTTTGATATTTGAATAAATTTAAAATTATCTAATTTGTAATTAAAAAAACTATTTATTCTTTTAAAAAGCTATCCTATGTGTCTAAAAGAATTGTTCATATGGATACCTATGTGGCAAACTTGTTTATGTGTATTGTATATATATATATATATATATTATATAATAGTTTTTTAAGAAATTAATAAATTAATAGTTGCATATAATCTTATATAATAATAAATATAAACATGTTTGATGCATAGGATGATAGATAAATAAGATAATAATGTTATATTATATTTTTTGTATCTAGAGAAAGAAATAAGATTACAAGGAGAATTAATCATTCTACTAATATAAGATGATTTAATTATCCCAAAGTAAAAAAATATTTTTAATTCATAGGATTAAACTTATATATTCTATTATATATTTAAATATTACATCAATAATTTCAATTGTATAACTTTAAGGGAGGATAATTTTGATCAATAATAAATTATTCTATCTCAATCCTTGCACACATCAAACATAAGAAGATGCTATTGTTTAATCTAATCCTATTTATAATATTATATTATCCTATCACACATCAAATATAAGATAAGATATCATTATTTAATTTAATCATATTCATAATATTATCTTATCCTATCTTATTGTATCTTATGTACCAAACACATCCATAGGTCATATTTAGTGTATAGGATAATAGATAGGATAATATGATAATTATTTTATATTATATTTATTTTGTATCTAAAGAACCAAACATGATTATAAGGATGATTAATCATCCTCTTGGCATAGGATGGTTCAATTCTCTCAAAGTGGAGAGAATTATTTTTAATCTATGTGATTGAACTTACACACTTTATTATATCCTTAAAAATTACATTAATAATTTAAATTGTATAAATTTTGAGGAAGGATAATTTTGACAAAAAAAATTATCCTATCTTACTTACATACATTAAGCACAAGATAAGATGAAATTATTCATCTAATCCTATTCATAAATTATCTTATCTTATTTTATCATAATCTAATATCAAAAAATACAACTATATGTTAATATGGTGTTTTATAAATGTTCACCTAATTATTAAGTTTTTTAAATTTTAGTACTCAATGTTTGATTAAATATTTTTTTCGATCATGCATTATTAGTATTAACAATATGTTGATGTGACAGCTAATAAGCTAACATGTGCCACATCAATCAATATGTTAATGGCATTGATTGACGTGACATTGGAAAAATAAAATTTTATTGATATGGCAAAATCATGCGACACCTAATAATTGATATGGATTGCTACGTCAACTCACTGTTATAGACTAACAGTTGTATAACCAAAAATAATTTACTTAAATTTAATAACTAAATTAAAAATTTTAATAATTTAGTGACTATTTTAAAAATAAGATCATAGATAGTTATCAACGGCGTAATTTACCTTAAGTATATAAAAGATGAAACTTTTGAAAAAAAAAATTCAATGTGAATGATTTAACTTTTTGACACATGTATAGTATTAAATAAAAGACATTTGTTTTGTAATTAATCATTTTGATTTGATTTATATGGATTAATTACACTCATTCTCTTCTAAATATGCATTACTTTACTTTATGTGACTTTGTTCTTACTTTGAAATTTTCTTTTAAGAATAAATAATTTCATTCATTAAAAAACATTTGGGATATTAGTTACAATATTATATAAAAATTGGAGCATCTTAATGCAAGATGATTTGTAATTTACCAGGCCATTCAAGTAATATAAATGATGAGAATTGGTAGATCATCTATCACATAGATAAATTTGAAAATCTAACTTAGGGCTAAGTATTGAAATTGGATAAATAGATTATACTCCGGTTCTAAGAAAGTTCGATGAAATTACTAATTAACCTTAAATTAATGAAATTACTTAAACTAAATTATTACAAATTATGATATTAAGCAAATTAAATCTAAAACTTATTAAAAATGAAAAGTTGCTAAATAAGAAAAGTTATTAAAATGAAAATTTTAAAACCTAAAGATAACAATTAAAATCTAAGTTAAGCATGAGAATAAAAGACATTGATTAAATTGTGCATGAAATCCAATTAATTAAACATGAAATTAACATTACTTAAATAACCTAAATGAGATGAAAATCTAAATAACCCTAAAACATCTATGCATGAAACTAAGTAATGTAAGATGTACATAAAATAACTAGAATGCTCTCCGCCTATCTACCTATAAGAAACTAAATGCATGAATTTAAACTACTAAAAGTTTAATTACATGAACTAAAATAAATTAACTTAATGCATTAAATACCTAAGTGTTGCTTAAAAATGAATTAAACATGCATGGAAATGAAATGCAAAGGAACTGAATGCATGAAAGTGCATGGGTGGAAATTTAAACACACATAATGCAATAAAAAAATACTAGACAGCTAACCAACATGAATTTAAAGAATTGAACACAAAACCAACAAGAGAAATTAAATCAACATTCCAACATAATTCTGCATAGTAATTTTAAAGGTATGAAACAAAAGGTAAATGCACAAAAAAAGAGTTTAAAACTGGCACCTGACAGCAAGTAAGCAAAGCAGCAAATAAACCTAGCCAATGACAAAAGAAACAAGAAGTAAATACTTAGTAATCTAGATGAAACCATATGAACATTAATCCTAGACAAATTGGTCTTAAACTAACATAAACTAAATGCAATTAACATACAAAATATTGGCATTTAAGCTGGAAACAGAATATAAACAACCAACATATAGCAAACTAATTAATGCAAAAACACAAACACTAACATGTTACATGAACCCTAACTTAAAGGCTTACTTAAATGATACTAAACTAACATGACTTTAGAAGTGAGATGAGATTGACAACATGATTAAAAGCTGTAAAACATGCTGAAAAACAAACTTGAACGGAACCGAAATAAGGGCTAAAAATCACAATGGAATTGCAAATAATACTAAAATGATCCTAAGGTCTAAATGAGACACAACTTAAATGAAATGCCAAGAAAACTTAAAATCTAACTTCATTACATGGAAATATGGATTAATAAAAAAAACAAATAATCATAGGAAGTGAAGACATAAAACCGCACTTAAAGAATAAAAAATGAAATTAACAATCAACAGTAAAAGCTAGAAAAATGGAAAATGAAATGGCATCAAGACTTGGAAAATTAAAAGCATAAGAAAAACATTTAACATCATAAAATTGCATGAAATGAAATTAAATAAGAAACAATCAATGCAAAAACCAAGCTTAAATAACTGAACAAGCCAAACTAAAATAGAAATTTAAAATGGTAGTAATTAAAACTTAAGAACAAAATAACTAAGTGTTGTAGACATTCCCATTTTGTCCAAAAATTTTTTCTTGATATTCAATGGCTTTTAATTTTTTTCGATAATAGGTTGCAAATTCTTCAATCGAGTTTTTATTTATGAAATTGAATTTTAGGCCCAAATTTAAAGGTCGAAAAGTGTTTTTAATTTATTTATATTATTTTCTTTCTTTCTTTATTTTTATTTATGTTTTGTTATTTGGTTAAAAAAGGAAAATGAATTTTAATTTTTTTTAAATATTGTGATTTTATTAGATTTGAAATTTAAAGGTTAATTTTATTTTGATAATTCTTATGAATCATGTTTCTACAAGAAGGAAAAAAATTTTGGCAAGATTTTGATAGATTTAGTTGGTATTAAAAATTTTCAAATTGAAAAGGGATTTAATCATTATATAAGGCGTTAATTACAAGCTCAAAAAAAAAAAGCAACACAATTAACAATCATCAAGTAATACAAAGCTTTGAGTTTGAGGGGAAAGTTCTTAGGCTTAAGGAGGTGGAAAATCAATAAGCAATTAGAGGGGAAGATTACAAAAACAATTGACAATTCAGCAAAGCAACAAGTAATTGAGCAATCAATAACAATAAAGAAAAATCACAAAGAAAGAAACATACACATAATAGTTTAGGCAATTCACCAAAATCCATTTTAGTTAGAATTAGTTGCCACCAAAAAAAGCTTTTTTCACCACACATGGCCCTTCTAATTTGGCGTCAATTTCTTCGATTGTCATATTGGTTTGGAAGAATCTTTTTCAAAACCAATTATACTTCTCAAAAATCGTTAAGGATGAACTTTTTTATTATGTGCTCACATTATTCTCTTATGATATAATAGATTATGACACAATGTTATCATTATTTTCTCTTTGATGAGATTTTCTCTTTGTTTATAACGATTTTTAACCCTTTTTACTTTTTTAACTTAGCTTCCATTGAACTTTTAGGGAAAAAATTTTACTTTAATTGGTAACACAATTTTCATCCCATAAACTAGTGAAAATAGAGTAACTCCAGTGGATGTTTACATCAACGTCCTGTAAGAATAAAAGACAAAAGGCAACTATTATGTAATCCTTATAAATATCAATCATCTTTTCCAAACAAAATCTTTTTTATCTTCTTGTTAGCAGCCTTTACTACCCCATTTATATTTAGCTAATAGGGTGCAAAATTATGATGTTTATCATTGAACTAAGCGTAGATTTTATTTATCATTTTGCTATTCAAATTTTTAGTATTATCCAATATGATCTTATCTAGAAGTTCATATCAACATATTATCTCTTTTTTTAAGAATTTTTATACTACTGCCCTTGTGATACTAGCTTATGGGGTTACTTTCACTCACTTCGTAAAATAGTCTATCATCATAAATATAAATTGATGCCTATTTGAAATCTTTAGGATAATAGGTCTAATCACATCCATACGTCACATTGAAAATAGCCATGGAGGTGCCAGAACATGCAAATTGGTTGGAGGAATATTAATCTTTTCACATAAATTTGATATTTATGGCACTTTATAGCATAATTGATACAATCACTCTCCATTAATAGCCAGTAATATCCTACCTTCATATTTATTTGGCTATCATATATTATTTTCATAGGCTCTGTAAATCCCATCATTACACTTCTCTAAGTATCCTTTTTCGCTTTAGTGGCAATTTAAAAATCTTTAAAGAGCACTTGATCTTGACTTTTCTTATATAGCACTTCTCCATCAAGAAAGAATCCCATAATCATTCTTTCGAATGATTCTTTTGTCATTTTCATTGTATGTTTGAGATATTATTTAACATTTTACTGTACTGCATAGTATTAAGGTTGCCCATCAACTTCTTCTTCAATATTTGAACAATACACTACAAGTCCTTTACTTTTAGCTTGATGGATTGAATTTTAGAATTCTTATTCAGTTTCATCATAGTAGCTAGAAGAGCCAATGCATCAATAATTTGATTTTTTTCTCTAGGCAAGTGCTCAAATTGAATCTTTTCAAATTGTTTAATCAATTCAAAAATTTATTTTGGTATTGAACCGGCTTTGCATCTCTTGTCTCTCATTTTTTATGTAATTGATAAATTACCAAAGCCAAATCTTTATACATATTTGATACCTTAATTTGCTTTTTCAATTGCAGCTTTTAACCTATAATACATGCTTCATATTCACATATTATTAGTGAATGAAATTTTCAATCTTAGTTGTAATTGATTATAATTATTCATATAGAATATTTAAATTTGCCTTATTTACGTCCAAAAGCATTTAAAGCTCCATTAAAAAATTTTTATGATTTTTATAGATACCTCTGTCTTCGACAGTCATAAATTTTCATTAGAAAAATTTTAAGTTTTCATTGCTCAATGTCTTAGTGTCAATTTACTAGGAATTATGCTATTGCATTTCGTTTGATTGGCTTTTTTGAGTTCATAAACCATGTCGTCTTCTAAAACATAACTTACCATTGAGCTAGTTTCCTAGATAATGAAGGTTTTTTCAAAAATATACTTGATAGATTTAATTTTGAAACAAGCCAAGTTGTGTGGTAACATATATGCCTGGGTTTTCGAGTTGTCCAAGCTAATGTGCATCACATTCTTTCCAAAGGTGTATATCTTGACTCATAGTCAGTAAATTTTTTTCTTAAATAGTAAACAACTTGTTCTTTTTTGTCTATATCAACATGTTGCCCTAATACGTTTCCCATGGAATTCTCATTCATAGTTAGATACAATATTAGAGGTTCTCAGCTACTTGACATTCATTATTCCATTCATTGGGTTATTTTTATGAAACAATTTGAAAATGGAATCACATTTCAACGTAAATTAAGAGATAAAATCAGTAATGTAATTAAATCTTTCGAAAAAGCCTCTCACTTCTTTTGTGTTCTTAGAAGAGATAGATTTTGAATAGAATACACTTTATTTTAATCCACCTCTATTATTCATTCACTTATTATGAACATCAACAGTTTTTCAAATTTGGCACCATATGTGCAATTGACAAGATTGAGCTTGAGTTGAAACTTTCTTAATCTTTCAAACAATTTTTTGAGATTAGTGACATGATCCTCTCATTCACAAGATTTAGCAATCATATCATCCACATATACTTGGATCTCTTTATGCATAAAATCATAGAAAAAAGTTCCCATTGCCATTTAATATATGGCTCTAACATTTTTTATTCCAAAAGAAATTATTTTGTAGCAAAAAGTTTCTCACATTGTTACAAATGTGATTTTTTTCATGTCTTCAGGAGCTATCTTAATCTAGTTGTAGCCTAAAATACAATTCATGAATGAAAATATATAATGCTTGGTAGTGTTATCCGCAAGTGTGTCAATATAAAGTAATGAGAAGTTATCTTTTAGACTTGCCCCATTAAAAACTAGATAATCTATACACATTCTGACTTTGCCAACCTTTTTGGGGACTAGGACTATATTAGCCACCTATTTAGGATACTTGGCTACTTTGAGAAAACTAGCGTCGTATTGTTTTTTTATTTCCTTATTGATTTCAATAACACTTCAGGTTTTATGAGTTTTAACTTTTGTTACATTGGCTACATTCAAGATCCAATGGTAGTTTGTGCTCTATGATATCAGTGTTGAGTCTTGGCATATCTTCATAGAACCATGCGAATACATATACATATTCATTAATAAGATCTATTAACCTTTTTTTAATCATTTGGTGACAGTGTTGTGCCAATTTTAACCTCTTTCTTATTTTTTTATCCCTAAAATAACCATTTCTAAAGCTTTTTAGTGTGGTTCGATTGGTTTTTCTCTTGTTCCATTAATTCATTAACTTAGAAGATAAAGTATAATCATTTGAAGCTTTTTCATTGTCAAATTCATCAATATGAATAATATTATCAATATCATATGTTGGGTTATTGTCAAGATTGCTTTTACATTCATTATTTGAAAACCTAAAAATGGGTGCCATGAAAAGAATGTAGGCAAGTGTATATACAAAAGAATGAAAGAATACAGATTAAAAAAGAAACTGTAATGATAAGACATTATGTAAATAATTTTATTGGAATAATAATGGATAAACTAGCCCATACATAAAAGATACCTTGAATGCTTGGGCTTAAATAGTTATGGTTTGACTCACTGTATTACTTTTTAAGAGGTTTAAGAATGCAGGTAACTTCATTATCTTACAGTCTTTTAACTTAGTGCTTGGCAAAGATAGATGCACAAATGACTTCTCATCTTGTCTTTTAGTTGATTCATCATTCACAGATTCCCCTATTATTACATTCATCATAATTCTTTTAAGTTTTTCATAAAACTTGATTTGGGAGGCATCTATCATCTTTTCTAAATTTTGGTGAAAAGTACTGTAATTTTGAATTAAGTGTCTTACAGCCCCCTATGATACTTGTAAGACTAGTTCCAATTAGGCTTATCATAACAAACCTTATGACCTAAGGGTACTGGATGAATCATGTTAGCCTTTATCAAAACATCAAAGCCTTGATCCAATTGAGTCTTCACATTATCAGTATTTCTTTTGATATAACATGCTTTATCATCATTTATAGCATTGGTTATTCCCTTAACATGATTTGGCAATAGATTTTCATTGATGTTTGGACCTTTCAAAGTATTGGACTTAATAAACCAACCTTGATCAGATTTTGCACCTTGTATTTAAGAGTAAGGCGATTCTTAGTTGAGTGGCTATATTTTTATAATTGTAATTACACTTAGCATTAGTATCACATCACTTGAGGTAAGCTTGCTTTAAGGGTTCTAAATGGATAAGGTATATAAGGTGGCTCCTTATCAAATAAGGGAACAACTCAATGTAAATCATAGGAATAAGGTCAATGTGGATCCTTTCTTGAATATTTCGAGGCTCTCGTAGATAGCTAGCTTGTGCATTTGGTTGGGCTATGTGAGTAGATGTAGGACCACATACATGAGTCATCATTTGAGGTTAAAAACTAGGCTAATAAGTAGGTAGTGTAAAATGGTAAGGGTAAGTGTTTGGTGAGATATTGTGTGTGTGATGGTAAGGGTCTTGGTACATTGGATATTGAGGATACGGAAGATATCTTTTGAATTATTGCCCTTCATGGAATACAACCTAAACATCAACCTCTTTCTTTTTAGTATAGCTCTTTTCTTTGTACTGGATATATCACCACCTTCAAGCTTCCCATTCTTAATTGTATTTTCAATGATTTTTCTAGAAATTATCATATTAGCAAAGTTTTTCGTAACATCGCCAATCATTCTCTCATAATAGGAAGCTTTAAGAGTATTAGGACTATGTTCTCTTTTTTCAGTGAGTGAAGGTTGAACTTGAGTAACTATATCCCTCCATCTTTAAGCATACTCTTTAAACCTTTCATTGGTCTTCTTTTCCATACTTTGTAAAAACATACGATCTGGTACTAGACTTATAATATGCTTGTATTGTCCAATAAAGCTAATTTTCTCTAGCCACAGATGCGAGATCTATCTAATTGTAAATACCATCTAGTAGCAGAACTAGTGAGATGTCTTAAAAGACATGAATGAGCTTATTCTCATCATATGTGTAGACACCTAATTTTGTTCGAGCAGAATCAAACTGGTTTTAAAGTCTTTAAAATTTGATCTGGTTTGAATTCAATATTTTTTTAATTTTGACGAGTTTCTAAAATCATATTTAAGATCAATTTGACCTAATACCCATAGTCAAACTTTATCAAACTTGATCAAACAAAGTCAAATTTGATCAAACTTGATCAAAATAGTCAAATTGGATCGAACTTGAGTCAATCTTTAAAATTCACAATTAAATGGGATCAATAAGGCTTGAGTTGAAACTTGTGATTTTAATGCACTAAAAAATTTGATTGTACTTTGAAAATGATAAAATTATCGAAATATTTTTTAATGGTATTTTGTAATTTAACCTTTTTAAAGTCGGTTATTCTTAAAAACTTCTAAATCATGTTTAAACATCATTTGATGACTTTTGGTGCATTAAAAACTTTGATATTACCTCAAAATGTGTGAAATTACTACAATATTTTTTAGAGATATTTTAATAATTTAACTTTTCAAAAATCAATTTTTTACGAAAAATTCTAAATCATAGTTTTATATTATTTTATGATTTTTAGTGAATCAAAAATCTTGATCGCATATTGAAAGTAAAAAATCACTAAAATATCCTTTAGAAGTATTTTTGTAATTGACTTTCCCGAGGTCAATTCTTCTCAAAATGCTGTAAATCATTTTTTTTAAATTATTTTATAATTTTTTATATATTAAAAACTTCTATCGCATCTTAAAAGGTGTGAAATTACTAAAATATTTTTTATTTATTTAATCATTAATTTTAATAAATTTTAAAGAAAAAACCAATGGAAAACAATTATTTATTCTTATTTTTTAAGTTTTTTAAAATTATTAATTAAAAAAATTTAAAATTTTTTTAATATAAGTTAATCTTTCCTTTTATATATATATATATATATATATAGATAAAGAATAAATGATAAACAAATTGTGAGGAATGTTAGGGCCAGCTACTTCAACGGTCGTGGTCCGCATCTCGAACTTGGATGAAACCACGTCACCTCACCTTTAAATCACAAAACTTGTCACCGGGTGTGTTCAAGTCAGATCACAAGTATTAATTTTTTTTTCTTATTGAAAGGTTAAAATGGTTGGCTTCTAAAAAAGTGCTCTGCGACTTTATCTCACAGAGTTTTATAAAGACTAATATGCCCTTATCTCATGTCTGCGATACGAAAATTAAAATACTTCCCAAAGAATTATGTTATTGAAAAGAGAAAATGTCATTTATAATTATCTAAAATAATCATAAATTATGTATAATCTATTAAAATATTATATAAAAACATTTATAACTAGATATGTTCATTAAGTTGAATCAAACTAAATTTGATCAATCTTTTAAAAATTTTGTAAAACTTGATTCATCAAATCTAAGTACCTTGAATATTTTATAAGTATATATCAACATATTAAAAATATTTTTTAATTAAAATTAAATATAAAATAACTTTTATTAATTAAATAATATTTTAAATTAATTTAAGCTTAAATTTGAAAAAATTAATTTAAAAATTAATTTAATTTTAATCGAATCTATCAAATTCAATAGGTAATTCAACTTTTGAATAAATATATATAGTGGATCCATTTTTCTAATCTAAATAATTATAAAATTGAAAAAAAATTATAAATAATAAATTATCAATTTATTTGTTTTTTTTATCATATTCAAGCACTTATATACATAATTAAATATATTAAAATAAATAAATGTCACATTTAAATAAAAAATCTTAATATAATAAATTAAAAATTAAAGAAATAATATTTTTACTTGTCCAATTGATAAAAAGACTAAAATAAAATAATAATTTTTTCATTAACTTCATATGAGAAGGAATCTCTCATAATTCAAGTATGGTAATATCTATATTCTTCCACGACACTCTGATTTTTACCTTAAGGTGGTAAAAGCGCATGGAGGAGTGACTAAGCATCTTTTGTCCTTTTATCTTAGGATTTTATATTACTGAATGAAGTCAGGTTTGCAACTTACAATTGCAAGTCATCGGTTTTGAACCTAACAAGTTATTGCCATGTGCTTTCTGTTGCCTCGAGTTCTTAAACGAGATGATTGAAAATATGGTTGTTATCATTTCTCAACCAACCATTGGATTGCAGTCCAAACAAAACGAGCTGTTGACTGTAAGCTTAGAAAAGGATGGACCAACGAGTCCGCCTGAGGTACAATCGTCTGCGAAAACTTCTTTCCAAATAATATAAAACCCTAAACCCTTATCTACTACCTCAAATCTCTCTCTTTTTCCTTTTCCGCATGACTGTTTTAGGAATGTGAATCTACATTTTCCTTTTTTTTCTTTAAGAAAATTTTAGATCATATTTTACTTTTTTTGTTTGCTTAGAAACTATGGGCGAAAGGTTAGAAACCAGTTTTTGGGTGCTATATTAAGGTTCCATTTCTCCTGTATTTCTGTATCTATTAGCCTCAAATCTCTTGCTTTCCTTGTTTTAGGTATTTGAATCCGCATTTTCCTACTTTTTTTAAAGAAAATTTTAGATCATATTTTTTTTTCTTAGAATCTTTTTTAAATCAGGTTTTGGGTGCTATATTAAGGTTCCGTTTTTCTTTTTTTTTTTTGTCAACCCATATCTAAACTGACAGCTTTGTGGTGATATATCTTTTTTGAGGGTTTTTCTTTTTTTTTTTTTATTGTGTTGGATTTTTCTATATTGTTTGTAATTTAAAAAAGATAGAGCTTTGAGTGAGCGTGGAGATACCGTGTTGGAATATTTATATTTATATATTTGACGCCACACGGTTGTAATGTTTTTATAACTTGTTTAAATTTTATACTTTGTATAAAATGTTTAGCAGCAAATTGTTTGAATCGATGTGCTTTGGTTGGATTATGTTGTTTGTAAAGATAATGAATTGTGTTTTGATGACAAGTAAATGGTTTGTTTTCTTACAGTTTTTCTGAACTATGTGTCTATTAAATCTTTAAAAAATTTTGGAGCCTTATCTCCAATAAATAGAGTGTTAGTTTTCAGTTTTATTTTGGATTACCTGTGTGTAATCATATGCCTTTGCCTGTTTGCTTTTTCTAATTTAGAGTTCAACTGTTTCTCTTACATCTCACATCTAGGCTAATTTTGGCCATTAATCATAGGCATGCACACTTTGTTTATCTTGTAGATCTTTGTTTCTTATTAGTAGTTTAATCAGTTGCTCTTTTATGACTTCTTGTCATTCCCCACTGTTCTTACCTTCTGTATATGAACCTAGTGTTCCATATTTATTTGATGCTTGGTTTTTGTTGATCTCTGCAATGTGACATCAAAATTTTATTTTTTTCAGCATCGAGTAAAATGAATCTCAACAACATGAAAGTTCCTAAGATGCCAGGAGGTGGAGCTCTTCCTGCTCTGCTTAAGATTGGAGTCATTGGTGGGCTTGGCCTCTATGGAGTTGCTAACAGTCTCTACAATGTTGACGGAGGGCATCGAGCTATTGTTTTCAATCGTATATCAGGCATCAAAGATAAGGTCATCATTTTTACGTAATGTTCTACCAGTTTACATGTTTATTAGAAAGTCTCTTCTTCCCCTGTGTTTGTTGTTTGTGGATATTATAGTACATCGCAAAACTTGCATATCTTGTTAACTTCTGTAAGAGAATGGCTAAGGCTATAACTATGGCTTCTCTATGAAATTGACTAGCAAGTAGCCTTGTGCTATCCTTTCTCGAATGACTAGATTTTCTGTTTTTCACTCTTGCTATTGACATTCTTGTTTACTATTTTTTTCTTTTGGTTTAACTTCTGTTTAGCATTATGTTATGCAGTTTAATGATTGTTTTTGCAGGTTTATGCTGAGGGGACACACCTTATGGTTCCATGGTTTGAGAGGCCTACCATCTATGATGTTCGAGCAAGACCTCATCTAGTTGAGAGCACTTCTGGTAGTCGTGATCTCCAGATGGTAAATGCTAATTTTCAATTTTCGCGTAGATTTTCTTTTGCATGCAATATTTTTTCTGTCATTACCTTGTTGCTTTTTTGTTTTCTAAAATGATATTAACTGGACTTAAAAGGTTATCATCTTGGCCTATTTATATTTTTTATTTTTTTGTTCTATAAAAAAACTCATGCTCTAATGACAGTTAGATGAGATTAGTTTTTGGTAAAAGTTCCGTAAGCGTGATTGATGGCAGTGAAGCTAGGGGACTGGCAGGGACCGTTCCTCCCCTAGCTTTTGAATTCTTTGATAATACAGAAAATTTTATCAAGTAAACAATGATAAATTTGAATTTGATCCCCCAAAGCATTTACCAATATTTTGTACAATTAGTATTGTACTCTATAATTTGCAACTTTTTAGTTCTAAACATTACTAATTAGATTTTCTTTTATTATATTTTATCTAAGCATAATGTTCAAATCCATAAATTTTGAGTTTACCTTCTCAATCAATCTAATAAATATGTTAATACTGATTATTACACCAAGAGTTACATAGTAAACAACATTAATTAGAAAGCTTTTTAGTTGCTGTATCTTGCATAACTTTCTTCTTCTTCAGTGCAACTTTCTTCTTCCAAGCTTTTAATTGTTTAAAAGTTTTGTAATGGTTGTTCTATCTTTTAAGAAATAATTGCTTGCTTGATTTCATTTTTCTATTCAATCTTTTATTGTCATATGGACAATATGAATTACAATATATGAAATTTACATATATTTTTGCATACTTGTCAAAAGAAATGTAATTTTTGTGCACAATTTTCTCATTTGTTAAAAATAGTTTTTTTACTATTTTTTTACTTCTATGTTTTTTCTTATCTTGGGGCCCCCAAAGTGAGAATCCTGGCTTCACCCCTGATGGTTGGGTCTTGAGAGCTCTAGAATGGAGTATGCACAAGGCATTTTTCTTTTGTTTCCCTTTCTTGTTGATGCTATAAGATATATGCTTTTCCATATTTATATTAGGTGGAAACTTAAAATAGAAAAATGTTGCAGAAAGTAATGCCATCGTTATAAATTAAACCCACTTCTGAACTATGCTCTGCAGGTGAAGATTGGGCTTCGAGTTCTCACTCGCCCTAAGGCAAATCAGTTAACTGAAATTTATCGAACCCTTGGTGAGAACTATAATGAGAGGGTCCTGCCTTCAATCATTCAAGAAACTTTAAAAGCTGTGGTTGCTCAGTACAATGCCAGCCAACTCATTACTCAGAGAGAGGTAGGTATCCTGCATATTCTTATTTGCAGTTTTATATATGTCCTAATAATAGCATAAATGGTTTGGATATGTTACGTGAAGTTGAACTGTTGTCTTTTAGAATGTTAGTAAGGAAATTCGGAATATATTGACTGAAAGGGCAGCTTACTTCAATATTGAACTGGATGATGTGTCCATTACGAGCCTGACTTTTGGGAAGGAATTCACCGCTGCAATTGAGGCCAAACAGGTGGCTGCACAAGAAGCTGAGAGAGCTAAATTTATTGTGGAAAAAGCTGAACAGGATAAGAAAAGCGCTGTTATCCGAGCACAGGTAAAAAGGATCGATCCTTTCTCATAAAACATAGAAGATAACAAATTATAATCTGAAACAGATTTTGATTTCAGTTTCTGCTTTGGTCATAAGATTGTGAAATTTCATTTGGCCTTGTATAGGTTGATCATTTTACCCTTGTAAAGTATTTTTCTTGACTGGTTTCCAGGGTGAAGCAAAGAGTGCCCAACTCATTGGTCAAGCTATTGCAAACAATCCAGCATTCATCACATTGAGGAAAATTGAAGCTTCTAGAGAAATTGCACAAACCATTTCAAAGTCAGCCAACAAAGTCTTCTTGAATTCCAAGGATCTATTGCTGAACCTTCAGGAGATGAATCTAGAAACCCACCAAAAGTAATTGCCATGTTAAGTTGAAAACTTAGTTGCTACCCCTCGTTAGTTTTGATGCTCGGTTTGTTCGATCGTGACAACTTCTAATAACATGAGTTTATTTTGTCTAAAGGATTAGCGTTCAAACATATGTTCAATTTAGGACTGTTCAGTTGAGGTTCAAAAGGGCTGTTGGATTTATGTTTTCCTAATTTCCTCCATTATGGATCATCTATATTTTCTTCCGTGGTTGATATCTTTTCTATCTCATTACTCACTGAAGTGGTCGGAACAAACTGGGTTTTTTTTTTGTTCAAACTAAAAACCATTTTTTATTCTCTAGAGTATGTATATCTGGGTTTAAGTACACTTGATAGTGTGTTATTCATAACATGGAAAATATTAATAATTTATGTAATGTATAAAATTTTATATAAAAATTGTGGTATAATTTGTGTTAATATAAAAATAAGAAAAATTTTTTTATTTTATTAAATTTATATATAATTTTTATTAAAATTTTAAATTATATATTTTTATCATTTTCTTATTATTATTATATCACATGTTAAACTAGCTTTTTTAATCCGTATAATGCACGGGATTTTGTATTAAATTTTTCATAATTTTAAATTTATTTTTTAATTATTGTTCTAATATATAATCATATATTTATAAATGTTAAATTAGAATTAAATGACAATTTATACATAATATATTATAAATGATATGGTAAATCTAAAAGTAAGTCTAAACTTTTGTAAATTTTCAAGAATTATAAAAATCATTTTTTTTTTTCATAAAAAATATTTTCTTCAATTCATTTGTTAAAAAATAAAAATTTTGCTACTTTTTTTTCTTGTTTGATAAAAAATTAAGAATCAATATTTAAATAGTTAAGATTAATAGTTGTTTTTATAATAATGTTTATATATATATATATATGATAATTGTTTTTATTAAAAATTTTGCTACCCTTTTTTTCTTGTTTGATTTATATATATATTTAATTGAATAACAAATTACAACTATTAATTTAGTCATAACCATTAGCTTTTTATTAGTTTTTATTTTTGACATACTTCAAGTAATTATTACACAAAATATTGGGCTAAAAATTATTTCTATATATGTCAACAAAATAAAGTTATTTTTTAGATAAAAAAGAAAACAATGATTCTTTTTGTTATAATTAAAAACTTTTTTTTGAAATATTTTTTATTTTTAATCATTTTTAATATAATTGTAGTATTTTTTGTGGGTTAGATACGGTGTGATCATCATTTTTCTCATACCATCAATTGTAGACAAAGAAATTCAATAATAAAAAATATAGAAAAAAGAAATAGATAATATAAATTTACATATTAATTTGTCAAGATTAAAGATATATAATAATAAAAGCAAATATGATAATAAATTAACTGAGAATAAAAACATTAAAGAAATGAATAAAACAAAAAATATAATACGAAAAGTTAATTATAATCAATTTAAACAAAATTAAAAAAAGTTATGGACTAAAGAGAAACAAATAAATTAATCAAATATATAATATAAAAATATTTGAATTAGAAAATAAATAAAACATTATATTTATTTTCAAAACAAAAAAAATATTTTTATTTAATTTTTTATCAATATTTAAATGCATCGTTTTTCATATAAAATGTAAGCCTCTTATACTTTAAAATACATGCTTTCTAGTCAATATTTCATTAATTATCTAAAATATTAAATTTAAATAATCTATTAAATAATTTTTCATTCTTTGATAGATTTTTATTTGAATTAATTAATTATCTAAAAATATTAAATTTTAAATAATTTATTAAATAGAATTATTTGATAGAAAATAAAATTTTATTAAAGTATATATATATATTAGGAATTATCATTAAATTAAAAAAAAAAATAAATTATGATTTAATATATTTGAATTTAAATTTTATGTAAAATTTCAATCGTAGATAGATTTTATTTTTAATTTAAATAATTATCCAAAACATTCAATATAAATAATTTATAAAAAAAGTTACATGATAAATAAAATAATATAAGTATTATTTTATGTGTCATCAAAAAAAATTATCTAACTAAACATCCATATATAAGTAATTTTTATCATATAATATTGTATATTATAATATAATATATATATTAGATTATCGAAACTTTTAAAACTAAATGAATACTTGAACGACCCGTAACTAATAGAACCTGTTGTAGTCTAAAACGTAGGAGTATATAGAAATTGCAGTTTAATTTATAATTCCAATTCCAATTTCATTTCTAGAAGCGAAAGATATTCCATTTTTTGACAACATTTCCTCGAAAGATCAAATGCCACTGTTCAAAACTCAGTCAGATCTCTTTCTCAAAGCCTTGTGTTAAACGCCTTCTTTTCTCTCTTTCTTTTTCACTTCACTTTGTCCTTGAAAGAAAAAGAAAGGAAGAAGGTTGAATGATTAGAGTTCATGGGGTCATAGTGTTCCCGCAGTTATGATTGTTTGATTTTTCAGAATCTGTCTGCAGCTATACAAAAAATCAGTCAACTAATCCATATGTTGGTGCAATCTAGATTTGGTTTTAATTGGTTAAAGGTTCTGACATCAGTCCTGTAGAAGTTTTTCAAATTCTTACGTTTTTTAGTTCTACTGATCGTCTGGAAAAAGAAAAAAAAAATTTTGAATTAATCGTATGATTGTTATTTATCTTTTTTTTTTGGCGTTTTAGCTCTTCTATGTTAGACAAATATATGTCAGCATGGATTTTCATTTCCGCACTTTTCCGTTTCAGTTAAAGGTTAAATTTGGTAATTTTTATTGTTAGAATTTATTTGAATAGATGATGAGATTAATTTTAATAAAATTAAAAAAATAATAAGAATAAAATTAATTATTATAATGATGAAATTAAATATTATTATTATGAGATTAAAGGTAATAATAAAATCTATTTTGATGCAAATGTAATAATAAATGTAATAAAAAAAAGATTATTAAGTATATTAAATTAAAATTATAGTATAATTGAATTATATTATGTATTTAATATTTGTAAAATTAACAAATTATTAAAAATTATTAAAATTATTTATATTTATCTATATATATATGTATAAAAAATCAAAGTAAAGAAAAACAAAATAAAAAATAAAAGGTAAATTCTAGATGTCATAAGGATATTATAGTCATGTAAGTATAAGTTTAAGGGCAAAATAAAAAGTAAAAAGTAAACAATGAGGGCAATATTGTCCATGAGCATCACGTTGAGTCACTTGACATGTTGTGCTCCAGTACCGACTGAGGGAAATGGGGCGATTAAAATTCTCCATTGTGTCGGTGGTAGGGATGTTCATGGTAGGATAAAGTATTTCTTATTTTTATTTTTGAAATTTTATATTATATTTATTTTTTATCCATATTTAATCAATATTTTAAATTTATCTTCATTTTCATCTTTATAGATATTCAATGAGTATAGATAATCCTTATACTTATAATATTTTTTTAAAAAATAAAAATCAAATTTTATTTTTTTAATTTTTATCTTGTATATTTAGATAATTTTTTTTATAAATATATTAATGTATATTTTAAAAAATATATATTAATTTTAATATATCTAAAATAATAATTTATATTATTTAATAAAAAATATATTGACTAAATATATATAATATATAATAACATGAGTACAAGATGAATATTTTATTATTTATTCTTATTCTCGTATCTAATAAAAATTTAAAATTATATTCATTTTTATCCTCATGATATAATACTTATTTTCATTCTCGTTTAAATAAAAAATTAAAAATTTTTATTAATATAAATAAAATTAACATCTCTAACTGATGACAAGTTTTCGGATGCGTTTAACCCAAAAAGTAATCAAATCTCATTGCACAATCCCTGCGTATATATCCAAATGAAGCCTAAAACCAAAGAGATTTACAATATATAGACTTTGAGGAATGTGGATTGAAATTGCTATTGAAAATGCTTAAATGAAAAAAAAAAAAAAATACAATCATTAGATAAAATGGGCTTGGCTAAAATGAGAATAATGAGACAAGATTCAGATAGAGATCTCAAAGTTTCAAACCCCCGGCGCTCTGATTTGTACGGAAAAAAAGAATAGGTTACTACTTCAAATCATAGTTACAATTAGGCAGTAACAGTCAACGTGTTGATTGATGGTGATTGAAAATCCTTTGGCGCTCTCATTTGTAACAAAAAGAAAAAGAGGTTATTTCAAATCTTAATTACAAGCGTCGGTTCATAGAGATTAAAAACCAACGGTACTGTTCCCTTGCTTTTCTTTGCTTCATTTCTTTGTAATACATAACCAATTTACAGAGCAGCCGAAAGCAGCCTATCCATATAAAAGTAAAGGATGCATGCATCTGAACCAGGGAGGAAGAAAAGCAGAGATCCTAAGAATCAGATGATCTGGAGGTTGTAAAGGATGAAAGAAGTCCTGCGGCTTGAACAGGTAAAATGTCACCAAATGTTGACATGGCAGCTGCGGATCTATCCTTGAATATGCCCACTTGCCCATCCGTTAATATGGATCCCAGTTTTAAAGTGCTCTCCCCGAATCTGCTGCCAACCTGGGCAAACACAAGGGAAATACATCACTATCAACATGAATATGCCTCTATTATGACAGCCCAAATATCAATATCACACTTCACTTCAGGAAAACGCTTCATTTGTCTTCTTTTGTACATTGTTGAGCACAGCAACAACACAAGGATTGTAAAAGTCCACAAGAGTAGGAATATGAAAAAATAGAATTAGTTTTTCTTAAAAAAATAGGCCCAGTTGTCTAACAAAGTGGGTTGTTCAAATTTACTCCTTGTTGGCAATGTACAACAATCTACCTTTGTTAAAGGAAATAAAAACGCTAGCTGGTTTCTTCCTGTGTGGCATTGCCTATTTCTGAGATGGATATGTTAAAGGTTAGTCAGCATTAATTGGATTTGTCACCATAACTTAATGGAACCACTAAAACAATTTTAACACTCAAAGTTTTACACATTATTCCTCAATGCATACTGTCACATTACTACAACGTAAACTTGTCTATATGTATGCGTATCTATTAGCTAGCTAGGTTTTACCACAACTTTTTTTTTCCTTGGCACTTGAACAACCTGAGGCTTTATTCCATTATCATAGGCAACTACAACATCAATTTTGAGCAACAAATTACAAGAAATACCTTCATATTTAAAGGGTATCTTTGTTGAAACTTAAAGGTAGTTTTGTGAAACTAATTTCATAACCCCCTATGACAACAAAATGAAATCTCAGGGTGCTAAGTGCAAAATAAAGAAGAGAAAAAACTTATGAGGTATTATTTGCAAAGAGGTGAAACCACAACGGGTATAAATGTAATTGAATCTCTGTAGACTAGGCTCAAATAAAACCGATCTATTCCAACCAATGTACTCGACTCTAGAGCCAATGGCAAGGCATATGGGCATCAGCAAGCATGCTTTTGAAGTATAGACTACTTCCACATATAAAAAGTTTTGACTCATGCAACAGCAGGAATTAGAGAATCCTTTTTAAATGAGGTAAAAAATGATGAATAGCTTCACCTGCATGAAAGATTTTAAGATTGGCGTTGCAACACCAAAACTTGGGTGGTCATCCAAATCACCTTTGCGGGAAAGCTCTCCATTTGTATAAGCCTTCCAGGAACTTCTTGGACTAATATCATTGGAGGCAGCTGTAATAGGCTTCCCAGTAGTTCCTCTAGAAGACAATGCTGGAGCACTACATGACCGACCATAAATTATAAGAAAACCATGTACATGAATAATAACATCAGATAGTATATACATTGAGTTAAAGTAAAAAATAAGCTTGTGTACCAAAAAAAGAGTAAAACATTTACCTGATTGGAAGATATTTGAAACGAGGAACGACAGAACATCTCATAATATTTGACTCTGAATTAGTAGGCAGTTTCTGTGTAGCATCCGTATACATCCGATTAAGTTGAACAAAGAACCCAAAGAGCACAGCATGCCGTAGGTACGACTGCCTCTCATTCTCCCATAAGTATGGCTCATACCTTAAAATTATTTAGAAAATAACATTAATTAGAAGAGATACATATGCTGTCGTGCCTTAACCCCACGACATAATGAGAACATATAAACATTTACTCGTTGAAATAATGGCTCTAAAAATGAACTGAGAAGCTAAAATGGACCCAAAAGGAAGCACAGAGAGAGCAGATGGCACATTGGCAATTTCATCTGATTTTTGCACAGTTTGATTAAGAACACCCATGGTGCATTTTGATAAAAAACTGTACACATTTTAAACATACCAATCTTGTAACAATCTGGTCTACATAAACAAATGAAATAATATACCAGATGAAACTGTGCACAAACTTTTGCAATGTTTTGAGTAAAACAATCAGAAAACTTCTATTGAGAGGAAATGCCCATTTTAATAAATTACAGCACCCGACTCTTGTAATGTGCTTAGAGTTTGAAGCTGTATACAAGCAGCAGACAATCAGGCCACTTTACTACTTTTCCTATGTTTCCTTCTTATCATCTTCATGAATCTCTCAGATCTTTATTCCTTTCTCTCAATCTCTAGCAGGTTTCTATTGTCAATTTGTAGGCAACAGTGTCATCCCCTTTCCTTCCTCCTTTTATTTTTCATTCCCCTTGGCTACTCACGTGTCCTAGCCGTGTCTGAAATAAGTTCTTTTAACTAGAAAATCTACTGGCATATCCAACCACATCGATGTGTGTCCTGCCTTGCTGGGAGGCACGTCCATATCCAACACAAGACAAGAATGTGAAGGAGGGTCGAGGGCATAAGGCATGTCCATACTTATTGATTCTCCCCCATCCATACACATTAATATTCACACTTAAGCTAGCTGAAACTATTTAAGCGTAAAAAAATATGAGAACTTAAAAGTTGCTCACTTTTATTCAAACAATAGAGATTTCCCATCATATAAATTATCATGACAATGTAGGACGGGCAAAGCCAGAAATTTGGTCATGGGGATTTCAGGATTGAAGTAGCATACATATTTGAAGGGATTTTTAAAATTAGTAATGAAGCCACTAAACTCAAATACAATAATAACGTAATTGCAAAATGAAATATTATTATTTTTGAGCAAAGATTTTTTAAATAATATAATTTATAATATAGGAAAATTATCTAGTACACTGCAGTGGAGTTTTTAAACTCCACCAGCAAGATTAGAGGGTTGCCACATACCCCATTAGGGTATATATTAAAAAATCAATAAATTAATATACAAATAAAAAGACATGTAACAATATTTTAATTCCGTTTGTGAAGTTTAAAAACTCCGCCAACTAGTTTATGAAATAATAATCCTTATAAATACATTAATGATACAATAAAAATAAGAAGTCTCAACATAAAAGGAATAAAACTTGAGTGTAACTAATAACTATAAAATATATAGGCATTAGATAACTTTTCAATTATTAAAAAAGTTTATAGGAAATAAAAAGAAAAGGAAAAATTGCACACAAAATTAATGTGCAGAAGTTATATTAAATATTGGAAAGGCAACAATATATTTATTTGCTTAATTGAAAAGGAAAAAAGTTATAGCAAATTTGGGTAATCTTGGTTTTGAGTTAATTTAGCTTCAAGTTAGTCGGGTTTGGGCTATTTCAAGTTCAGGTTACTAACTTTTAAGGTTAAATTGGGTTGGCTTTAGATAGGTCATTCAAGTTAAGTAGATATTATCTTCCTCAATTAAGTTTATTAAGGACCAAGGTCACATTTTCACTAACTTGTGACATATCTCCAATTTTGATTTTTGATATCATAAATAGAAGGGTTTTTTTTTTTTTTAAATGATTAGATCATGTAAAAAGAAAAAAAAAGCAAATTAAAATTCATTTACTAATTTAGAGTTATTTTATATCAAATATTAACAATTTGCAACCACTAAAAGTCATTAACACTTTTTATAGACTTTAGTATTTTTTTCATTTTTATAGCATTGATTATTATTAGTTAACCACTAAGAATTAGGAGTAAAACTTACAAGTTCAACCACTTCTAACATCTACAGATCTACTTAAGGTGAAATAAAGTAACATGTTTAAATTAGTTTTATTGTTAATTATTGGTCTAGTTTATTGTTTTTAAAGTTATTTTTTATCCAAGTTATATACTTTATAATTCGGTAAAACTGAAAAATAAAAGACAAATGCGAATGAAATATTTTATGTATGATATGTAATAGTAAAATTTGAATTTAATTACTATAATAGCAAGAATTTACTTTTCTCTTTTTTAATCACAACAAGGATCTTGAAATAAATTAAATCTATATAAAAGTTAGAAATACGAGAAAAAAATATTTATTTTATTATCTTCTTAAGTAACTCATAGCCTAATAGCTAGCATTATACTTGTTATTCTCAATTAAATTCATGTCTAAAAGAGGAATGATACTCAACCTAAAATCAGGTCATTTCTAGTTGGAGTCATCTCATATTCAAGTCAAAATGGGTTCAAGTTGATTTGGTTTTGAGTCAATTCTTGGGTTGGACAGGTTTGGATTGTTGACTTTTTGTGATCAAATCTAGGACAGGTCGAGAAGGGTTTTCAAGTCAGGTCAACTTTACCAACTCTAATAGTGTACCATAACATTTTGTGTCAAATAATTCAAATAAACAAGAAAAGAAATTCCTTCCTTTTTTTCTTTTTTGTTAATAAATTTCCAAAGTTGCTTTTTTAACATTTTCATGTTACCCCTGTGAAAAGAGAATCTGTCTTCTGGAATTTGTTGCTACCAACCAAATTCTAGTCTTAGCCAAGACAAATTCAAGGTCAACTGACAAGATCTAGAGCTAGGAGGATATGGGTCCATTGCCAACCGACCCACTGTTCTAGTTGAATCTAGATCTCATCGATATGTTGTGGATTTGCCATAAAAAAAAAAAAAAAATTCCATTCTTCACCATAGAAAATTTTAATTTACTAAATGCCTGATCAAATCCAGTAGATAGGCTTTAACAAACATTCATCTCACTTGGTGTTTTACTACCTTGATTGCAAATGATTCAAAATGTAGGTGATTAATACGTACAAAATAATTGCTTAATAGACTGATTGAACCGAATACAAGCAGGACAACTTACACAAATTTGGGAAAAGAACTACATCTAAATCATGCTTTATCTCAGACACAAATCAGTAACTATTTTGAGCAAAAAGAGCCTGACAATCCCTATTAATACTTTTCTACTTTGAAGACAAATCATATGAAAGAAACATGAAAGAAATCAAAATCAAGCTTAGATGCATCCTGGTTCTCCTTCTGGTATTGAAGGAGTACTATGTAGTCTCTATAACAGTTCATAAAAATTTTAAAGTATTATAAAAAATGGATTTTGGTTCATCGTGTAAAAAGGAATGAGGAAAAATAAGAATAGGGAAAAACTTACGTCAGCCAATCAATGGGATCCAACTTTTGTGAAAGACGAGAAATCAACCCATCAACACGTTCTCTAACAACGGACTTTGTCTGAATTTGGTCCAGCTTCCTTCTGAATGATGATTTAGACTTCGGTTTTCTAGATAACTCTTCATTTACATTTAAATCACCCCCAGAAAGAACATCAGCAGCAAACCTTATGTCTAACAAGACCTGCAAAATTCCTTTCTCTGATACTTGAGCTCCACAGGCCTCTCTGGTGGAGAGAAAGTTCTCATAAATAGAAATGACCTGCATGATGAATACATAATAATAATAATAAATAAGTACCAAACACTCTTAGCCAACTGGACTATTATAGCAGATTTTTCCAAAAGAATAGAAACCACTGAGAATCTAGCAAACACAATTTAGAGTTAGTCAATATTTTTGAAAAGAAACCAGCTCACAAAGCAATAGTTCCTTGGAAAAAGAATCCACCATATAGAGCTTATCAAGATAGAAGTATAATTTCTTTATTCATTTAAAGAAATCATTTAATACTTCACGCAGAAGTAATCACCAATTAATTTTCTTTCTAATGGATGTAGACATAGAACTTGTATCCTATTTTCAAGTGAATATTTATGAAAATCACAGTTGTCAATGCTGTTTATCAAGAACATATCTTTTACAATGCACAAATTGCAGCAATTTAATAAAGCGTAATCTGAAAAGAGAGAGATCAACATCGAAGCAATCCAACTCCACAACCACACTTGCATCCCCACCCCCAAAGAGAGAGAGAGAGAGAACACAAAAAAAATGCAAACCAAAAGAGGGAAAAAAGAATGGACCTATCAGCAGTGGCACAAATGCTTTGTGCCAAAGTAAATGCATAAAGTGACACTATAATTTTCAAGAACTATAGTCATTAGTCCATTGTGCCTATATGCTCCTAAGACACTAATTTGAAATCAATTGCTTCAACCCCAATCAGCTGGAGTTTGCCAATGGCCACCAGAAACATCATATACATTGAGCCCTTCTATGCTATGATTTACTAAATCCAATATAAGCTTAACATTCTAACTGCCATTATTATTTTCTTCCTTCACTATAGCACTTTTGACCTTCAAAGGATATCTCATTTTAAGATTAGAAATTGAAAAGTGTTTTCCAATACAAGATTAACTATTTTTTACATAAAACAAGAGCAACAGAAGACCACCCTAAAACTCCTAAATCATTCTAAGTCCACGCAACTCATAAACATTAACTTCTCCTAATCAGAATACCAACTTTATGATTATAGGTATCATAATGACCATTAACATGGTCATACCTGTTGATACATAACTTCTCTAATAAGAAGCACATAATATTCAGACGGTACCTTAGTAATTAGTATCAAGGGAACCATGTTTAGCATACTTAAATTCCTCCATGGACGCATTATACACTCATAGTTATTTTGTACCGTTTATTCAAGGGAAAGAAATGACAAGGCAAATTTCAATTGAATGGACTCAGACTCAAACCCAATATTATTTGGCTCAATAATCAATGGTTTGATTCAAGTTAAAAACCTGAGAAACAACACCTCAAAGCTTGGTTTCCTTCCACGTTAACCCAAGTGAAATAAAAAAATAGGTTGCACGCCAAGTATTGCTTCTATACTAATAATAAAACCCCTGAGTTTGTGTCATGAGTCAAGCGACACCTATTCAGTTGGGAAAATAACCAAATGAAGATTAAAAAATATTATAATAAATGTGGAATAAGGGATGTTTATGTCTTTTTAATTTTTTTATGAAACATATTTTTTATTTAAAAATTTACAGAAGCTACCCACTTTTACATAAAAAAAAAAAAAACCTAGCTACAAAAATAAAAAACCCTTTTAAAAACTTCTTTCTTTGAAAAAAAGAAACACCCACCCACATTGTGGGTGTACCAAATTCTAGAATTCAAAAATGGAATAGCAAATCAGATGATCAATACCAATCTTATATTAATAAGACCAGAAAAATCCAAGAAAATAGAGACATCTAAAAGCATACTGTAAGGAGCTATGAAGAAGAAAGCTTCTCAAGGGATAACACCTATATGTTAAGAAACTATGATCTAACTATCTGCACTTCAACAATTATAATTAGAACAAATAAACTATCAATTAAGGCATGAATATATATATATATATATATATGTTTACAAGAAAAGGAACTTCAGTAATAACAACATCAAGAAAGCAATTAAAATACACACAGCATTGTTTTGGCATATAGAATATAAACAAGATAATTGCAGAGTTCCTAGAATACTCAGTGAACATGATGCAAGACAAACTTTGTACCTTTTCAATAAGGCTTAATGCAAACCTTTGCACAATTGATTTGTCAAGAACATGGCCTCCAATGCTATAAATTTCTTCACATGCTTGACATAAGAATGAGATCACATAGAGAGAAGGCATAGATGGGAGTGATATTTTCATTTCTGATGACCCCTCATCAGCTTGTTCTTGCTTAACAACTATCTCTTCCCAGCCCTGAGCAATATTTGGAAGATAAATAAAATGAATATGCTTATAAGAAACATACTTGCACTTTGGACTTAACTTGCCTATAAACAACATTCTTGCATTACACAAGCAAACCATATTCATTTGAACAGACAATAGTTTAAAAGGCATTAAATGCCAATCAAGCCTCGGTATTAGTGTTAAAAAGTTTTAAAGCCACCTGAGACAAGGCAAAGTGCAACACTTTTCACATGATTTCCCCATTGCAAGATTCTAAAATTTTATTCACCCACTATGAATATTGTAATGACTAATGAACTAATTTGTAGCATTCATTTATCATATTTGACTAGTAAGGTTATTGAAGTCATTTCATTCTAAAAAAATTTCACTACTTTCCTTTCTCTCCCCAATTTGGGGTAGTTGAAAAATGGAGCTTTTGAGGGAATCGGAGGGGTTCTCAACCCTCCTCCCTTTCCTTTCTTTTAATTTTACTAAACAAGAGGAATGGTTTTCATGTTCCCCTGCTTTCCCTTCTTTTTTCACACCTATCCTTAATCTTAAGAGCACAAATTAGTATTACACGTAGTTGTGTCAAAAACAAATGTGTGTATATATATATACATATATAATTTGTAATTGGTTGTTTACCTATTAATTAGTGAGAATTATGTAACTTCAACTTTTTAATTTGAGAAAAAATAATATAAAATAATTTTTCAACTTGTCTAAAACTAAATTCCATATTATTTTAAAAATTTTGGGAACTTTGGAGGGGGCCTAGTTCCGTCCTTGCATGGAGCAGTCTCGAAGTGCAGGAAAAGATCTTGTTATTTTTTTTCCAATGATAAAGTTTCAGCATAACCCTTAACTACCATGACAAAGAAATCCATGTTTCTGTATAACCCTTTTTTCCAAGCTACTGACATGCAAACAAACAGAAAGGAAGAGAGCGAGAGAGAGAGAAAGAGAGAATAAAGAAGTGGTCCAGCAAATGCTTACCCTTAAGGGAGTCGTTGCAGATAATCCATCATCTTGTCCAAGCTCCCGAGAGAGAATAACTGAAATCTCATCAGATAGCCATGATATCCACAAGCTGTAAGCTCTGATACACAGCTCTCGTGTAATCTTACCAAGATCGTCAAGTTTTGGGCTTGCACTTTCATTTGCTCCAAGCAATGCAGCAGCAGCAGATGAACTTTGCCTCTGGGAGCTAGTGAGTATTTGCCTTCCAAGGCTGTCAGAGAAAGGAGAACTGTTGGCAGCTCTAGACTGCCACAACAAGGAAGGTAGCTTCTCAAAAATTGCAGGAGCTGTGTATTTCACCCAGAACCGTGGAGAGCCAAGAATCAAAGGAATGTGTTTAGAGTAATTTTCGAATGCAAACAAGAGTCGCCCGATAAAAAGAGATCTCTCAACAATTATAGGAGGAGCCACAGAATCGCCTTCCTTGTATTCAATTCCAATGGCATTGTATAAAATATCAAGCTCAGTTTTGAGTTCTTTCAGTATGGTTGACACACTTTCATAACATTTATTCTGCAGATAGGGAACTAAATCCTTCAGCCTCTCAGATGCTTTGGCAGATTCTAGGAAACTCAATAGATCCTCAAGAACACTGTGGCAGCGGCTGTCCACTTCATCTCTAATTCGGCTCACTTCAGGACCAAAGTAGGCATTGAGACAACTTTGGAGATTATCTTCCTCTGGTAGTGCTCTATTTCCCAATAGCGGACCAGGCTTCTTAAAGTTATTTGGTTCTGTAAACCAAAACCCACCACCTGTAGAAGGACTAGTCATATATGTCTCAAAATCCATCTTCTCACCAGCAGTCACCACAATAGAGCGGATCACCTCTGACACATTGACAGCTCTGGTCAGATCCTCAAATCCTGAGTCAATAATCATTTTCATCCTCTTGACAAAAGCATCTTCAAATATCTCATCCCAAAGATCCGAATCACCTTCCAGAACAAGTTCTCGGATCCTATTCCAAGGCAACTCGATGTCAGACCCAAAAACAGTTTTAAGCCATTCCAAACTCCCCTGCAAAATCTCCTTGCCTTCCATTGTCTGCCTTATCAACTTCTCAGCAGTTCTAAGATCTTGGCCGCTAGGTATAGCATCAATGAGATACCTCCCATTAATCTTACTGACAATCTGTGTTCCACAATCCTTCAACCAACTCCAACATGTGCAAGAAATGAAAGTTTTATGAAGCATAACAGTTACAGATTCTAATTTATCCCTGAAAGATTTCCACAACCTGACCTCGTCATCAGGATTTGGGATCCCACCAAACAACTGAGAAGCAGGGGGAGAACCCAAAATAACCTTATAAAAGAGAGGCATATCATTCATAACATGCAAAAACAACTCTCCTACCTGCGCTATGGTAACCTGAATTATGCTTAACACATCACAAAAAGCCAAAATGGCAATGGAGGAGTTAGCATCAGCATTACCAGCAGAAGCAGTCAATGTGTGCAATATCCAAGTCTTTCTGGATTCAAGAAACAACCCCAGAACCTGCTCAGGATCCAGATCATCAATGACAGCAACGGCAGCCAAGGCATCTGCATAGGCAGCGACGGCCAGGCCCCGATCCAACAACCTCTCGCGACTCCTCTGGGAAATCTGAGCTTTGAAGCTCTCGACGATCTGCCACTGGTGCTGAAGCAGAGGGAAATTGGACAAGATGTTCTTGTGATCCAAATCACCATTGGGTAGCATCAAGTTGGAATGGACGTGCTTGGCACGGATATACCTGGCGGCCGCCTCCAAGAACATGGACTCGTCCAGACAGCCCCAGATGTTCTCCGGCGTGTCCACCAGATACTTGACGCGGCAGGCGATTCCATAGATACGGAGCCGAGTAGTAGGGTTAGGGGAGGTTTGAAGTTTTGGCGATGGTGCTTCCAAAACGGAGATGGAGAGGGAGAGGGAGCAGATGGAATGGTGGATGGAAGAGATGTTTGAGGAAATCGACTCCGATGCCGATTTCATTTGGAGGATGGAGTCAGCCGAGTCAATCAGGTCACGGTAGCGGTTGCCAACCAGCTGCCGGAGCTCCTCCTTTTTGTCTTGAATCTGTTTGTTGGTTGTTGATTCCACATTGCGGATTTCAGAAATGGGTTTGGCGCGGAACAGCGATTCTGCGTCTCGTTCATCCACAGAGCCTGAGGGAAATCTCATTCTCCTCTCTGATTGTCCTCTTTGTTTTGGATTTCTGGATGGATCTGACCCTTAAGGCTGCCTTCCTTTTCTCAACTTGCTATTTTGTTGTGAATTCAAGAGTTGAAAAACACTGTGAAAATCTTTATCAGCAAAGGACTCCTTAGATTGTATATACAAAAGCAAAACTATATTCTCTGCCTCGTGTGCTCAAATCCCAGGAGTCCAAGACGCACAAGGCAACAAGCTTTATCAGTAACTAAAACGCCACCCACTAATAACCCAATTCAAGCCAGCACCAAATTTAACACAACAGAACCAAGTTTTGTGCTACGGGACATTGGTCAGTTTTTTTAAATAATTTGGGATGAATTTTGCTCTTCGATTAATTTGATTTGAAACATATGTTTCATTTTGTGGGGCAAAAAAGTCAATCAACCAAAATATTTCATTTTTGCTTAAGATTTATATAACATTATTTTATTATTCAATTAATAAAAAATTATTTGAATTGATTAAATTAAATTAAATTAATTAATTTTTGAAATTAATAATTTTAATTTAATTAATAAAAATAAAATACTTTAATTAAAATTAATCGAACCCATCAAATAGATACCTTATGTGCTAACTATGCTTAGGGGATAATGATAATGCTATTTTCTTAAAAATACTTGACATTTTGCATTGGATTTTTAGTTAAATAAAAAGGATTTAGATTTAAAAAAAAAAAAAAAAACCATGAACATGCAACATCATAACACAATTATAGCTGCTGCACAGTGCCAACATGTAAATTTTAATTCTCAAATCTCAATCAAAATAAATATTATCCGTGTTATTTTATTTTCAACATGTTAAGTATGCATGCGATGATGACGCTTCCCAAAGAATCCCAACATATAAACTTAGAAATCACATATACAAGTACACAGATCCGCGTTTCATTTCTGCATCTGTATAATTTTATATTAAATAAATAATTATCAAATATTGATGTGACCAATTAAAATTAGTATGTAATATTTATATAATGATTGTTATGAAATATTAAAGAGATTAATAGAAATTAAAACTACATATATTGCTATTCTCAAAGTACTCAAATTACCTATTTAGATTTTCACAAACCCATATATATTCCGAAAATATCGGTTAAAGAAAATAAGGCTTCTTGTGTCTAACTTTTATTTTAGTTATAATAATATTATACAAAGATATTAATTATTAAACTAAGTATATATCTATAGCCAACAATAATAATAATAAATTAAATTTTATATCTCATAATTATAAAATTAATTATACGAAAATATAAAAAATATATAGAAATTGCCTATTTACATTTTCAAAAACTCACATACAATCACAAAGACGCTTGTCAAAGAATCTTTGTATCTAGCTTTTATGCATAGGATAGAAGATATATTTAATACTAAATCACTTTTTAGTGCTGGTGCGAGTGCTGTTTTTTTAATACATTGATTTAATTCATAGGTGTATAAGAGATTTTCTTAACATTATAGATAAGACGCTAAAACTTGTGAGGTAAGAATCTAAAAGTTTTATAAGATTTTCTTTAGATATGAATCTAAACTCAGATTGAATTTAATATAAGATTATTTATACTACTTATTCATAGATGTGCATCTAAACTTAAAATTTATAAAACTCAAAACATGAAATACATTCAATACTATAGATATATGAATATCAAAGTTCATGAATAATCTAAATACATTCATCTATAATTAATTGGATTCATGGATCCCATAGATTTATGAATGATTAAGTTAATGAATAATTAAGTTCATACAATTTAAATTTCATTCATGTTATTTATACTATTTAATCATAATAAACATGATTCTAGATTAAATTTAAATGACACAAAATACGAAGACAAAATTCCAAATATATAATAAAATAATATTGTTAAGTAAGAACAAAATGATAAAATAAATAAAAATATTTACTCATTCAAATTAAATCTTTCTAATTTGCATTATATTTCTTTACAGCAATATGTGTATACTTGAAAATTTATATTAAATAATGATATATGTATATTTAAAAAATTTGTTAATTCATTTTATGAAAACTTACACACAACTTATGAAATATTATTCATTTTGATTTAAAAATCTCACAATTTTATCTCACAAAAGATGTCTCATAAGTATTTAATTTAAATCTCTACTTATATAATACGGTAGATTTTCAAAGCATTTCAATATATAATTGACGTATCATAAACTTCTTCATTAAAGCTTGATGTAAACACAAAACACATACAAAATCTTGATTACACTAAATATTAGGATTTTAGAGATGGCTCACACGATATAATACTTAGTTCCCATTTGACTAGTGATAGTTTTGATACCATTTGTAAAAACCCATATCCAACCCATGAGATTTTGTCTGATTTGATATGAATATTTTACAGTTTTGTCTTACAAAAAGATACCACATAAGTATTTTGTTTAAATCTTTACTTATATATTATAGCAGATCTTAAGAATATTCTAATGTAAGATTAATGTATCACATATATATTAAAATAATATTAATAATAACTTGTTAAGTGTACACATTTTTTTTTGAAAAGTTTCGGTAGTATCTTGATTTTGAACATTTGTTGGGCTTATCAAATATTTATAGTCATTTGGTGTTATTGGTTTAGCATTTAATACAAAGTGGTATACTTGCAAACAATTAAGTTAAAATAAAAAAATTAGATAATGATATTAGATTTTAAATAAACATTGTCTAAAAGTGTTACGCTTACTGTAAGTGTATGAGCTGTACAAATAATAAAGTAGAAAAATTAACCCCAAGTATCATTTTTCAAGTATTACGGTGGTATCGAATACTAAGTACTAAAATTGGGCACATTAGATATAGTTAAATTTAACAAAAATTAAAAAGATTGAAATTAAAGAGCTTGAAATAAAAAAATTAATAACTCAATATAAACATTTAAAGATCATAATAATAAAATGTGCAAAATTAAATAGCAATGCAAAATTAAATTGCATAAATTTAAACAACATGAGAAGTAAAGATCATGAAATTAAATTGTAAGAAAATGCAAGGAGCATAAAAATTAAAGAGCAAAAAATTTAAAGGTTTGAAAATTAAAAGATAAAGAACTTAAATAACATGAAAATTAAAGTATTTGAAAAATAAATTGCAAGAGAATTTAAATTGTAAGAAAATAAAGAACATGAAACTAAAAATGAGCTTAACCGAGATTAAAAAAAGCATGAACAAAGTTAAAGTCAACTATATGTACAAGAACAAAGGCTAATCAACATGAAACTAAAAGCAATTGAACTTGAAATTTAAAGGAAACTTAAATGAACATTAGACTTAAAGAACATGTAATTTAAATTGTAGACACCTAATTTTATCTGAATCAATTGTTCAGTTTGAAACTTATTGATTCTTATTTTAATTACTCAATTATTCATGTCTAACTAAGTCTAATTTAGAGTTTGAGTCATTTGGGTTTGGAATAATGAAGTCTTAGGTTTATTAATGTCCATTAGAAATTAGGTTGTTTTAATTATTATTTTATTTTATATGTTTCTTTATAAATAAAAAAAAATCAACACAGAAGGCTGGATAATTGAAGTCAAGCTGCCAACCATTTGCAACTGCCAAACTTTGCAACAAAGATCTATGGATAAAAAATCATCTTCAATCCAAAAAAATATAGGATTTCAACCCCTAATAGGCTCTATAATTAGAGCCTGAAAATGCATTGTAAAAAAGAGGAATTTTTTGACTGAAAAACCACACCACCATCCCTATACCCAAATCCCTTTACCCCAAAAAACCACCATTGCCAAACCAAAACTCACCAAATTTACCAACACCAAAACCTTCATTATCACGTGCAAAAAAAAAAACCTAAAAATCTACCCAACCCTACAACCCAACATCAAACAACAAGCTTGAAAATCTTTTTTTTTTAACAAAAAATAAATAACTATAAAAAAAATCCTACAAATCACATCCCCAAAAGAAACTAGCAAAAAAATTAAAAAAAAAAAGAAAAAAGCTAATAGTATTTGAAATAGTGAAGAAATGGAGTTTTTAGGTTTGAGCCAAAAGCTTTGGGAATATATTTAAGCCATTTTGGATTTTATTTAGGAAAACTGGTTGTAACATTATGTTAAGGATGATGAAAGGATCATATTAAGATTTTTAAGAATTTTTTTTTTTGATCACTGAAATTTAAGAAGTTTAAATTTTTCGACGATCAGTTGAATTTTTCGACATCAAAATTTGGGTTTAAAGGGGTTTTTTAGGTTTTGTTGATTTCTCAAGCAACTAGTTGAATTTCCCAACTATCAAAAAATGAAAAAATGCCATAGAATTCTAGAAAATTTGCTAGATTCCAACACTAATTGAATTTTTCTCCCAACTAGAGAAAACATAAAAAAAAGATATGAAAGGAAGGGAGAGGGAAAAGAGAAAAAATAAATAAAAAATCAAATTTAAGCTACTTATAGCAAGAAGAAACAATGTCATTTTGAACCTAGGGGATCCACACATTAACTCAAATGTGACCTAGGATCCATACGTCCCGACCCAACTAGAGGCTTGTAAATTACCAAAGCTGAGTCGATCTTCATGCCGAGTTGAGCCGCTTTAAGCAATCCTATCTCTCAAACCGTCAATTTGAGTCACTAATCGAGCCAAGTCATTTTTGACCAGTGTTGACCAAGGGTGTTTGCAGTATTTTTTTTCATATATTTTATTTTTTATATTTTTGTATTTTTATTATTTTTATTCATTTTTTATTATTTATTTTATTTTTGTATGAACTTTGTTATAGCATTAAAAATATTTTTAAATTTGTGTGGAAAATAAAATATTTTTTGTTTGAAGTTCATTTAAAATAAATGAAAAAAAATTTAAGAAAAAGTTAAAATATCAAATTTTCCTAAGTTCTTTGAAATAAAAATAAATTAAATTAAATTTTGAAAAATGCTAAGGAAAAAGTTGAAATATCAATTTTTATTTAGAATAAATTTTGAAAATATTTAGGAAAAAGTTGGAATATCAATTTTTCCTAAGTTCTTTTAAATAAAAATCAAATAAAATAAAATTTGAAAAATGCTAAAGAAAAAGTTGAAATATCAATTTTTCATAAAACTAAAAAAATAAAAATTTTTGTTTTGAATCATCTAACAATGACATTGCTAAGAAATTGCTATTGCAATTTCGATATAATTGCCTAAGTGAGGTAATATTTTCAGTATGCTACTAAAATATTAAAGTATTTAGGAAGTTTTCTAAAATCAAATAATCTAATAAAAATGTTTTTTATTTTGCTGATGGAATCTCTTTAAGAATAACAATAGACACTTTGAATGCTCCTGAGGTGAGAAAATATTTTTAAATTTTTGCTGAAATATTAGAGTAATTTAAGATTAATTTCTAATAATAAATTATTTTGAAAATATTTTTAAAAAATTTTGCTAGACTTAATGGATTACAAAAAATTAGCTAGACTATTTTTGGATTGGTGTTACAGGAGTATTATAACTTTTCTTATACGTAACTGTACTTTTAAATTTAGTTTCGATTTGTAGACCAAATATTTATTTTTGGCCAATCACAGCTAAAAAGATTGGTGACAACTCTTGTTTTGTGTCTAGCGATCGAAAAATCGTTATAACAGCTTACCAACTCCATTAGGGATAAGAGAGTTGAGCTATAATTGCTTTTATGTTATCCGAGCTTAAGTTTTTCGTAATTTCTAACTAATTTTTTTTCCTTTTGATTTTTGATATTTTAATTTTTTATATATTGATTTTAATTTTGGCATTTTAATATCTTGTCATTCATCCTACATATGTATAATATGAGCTCTATACCCAAACTCCGTCTTTATATGAAGGAGTAAAATACTTAAGCTTTCATGAGATTATAATGTTTTCACAATAGCTAGCAAAATACTCATATTCAAATTGAATCCTATCCACTTGTAACCTATCATATGTAAAGATCAGAGTGCTATACTAGTTCAACTTGGATGATAATGAAAAATAATTTAGGAATATTTTAACTTTTGTCATATGTTAAACCATGCATATAATGCAATTTAAGAAGCCAACCCTATATAGAGCCATGCCAAACTTTTTATAGAAAGCACCCTGATTAGGGCGCATGAAAAAGTTTTGTTATACATATATGTATATATTTTTTGTATTTTCATATTAGTTTTTTGTTCCTCTTATGTGATGTTGAATTGATTTCATTTGTGATTATATAAATTTTTATTTGAATAAAACAAAAAATTTTACATTGTAAAAAAAAAAAGAAAAAATATTTAAAACAACAAAATATGTGGTTTTTTCTTTTAGATTTTTAAAAATATGAAAAGTAAAAATAAAAAAAAATTTCAATTGCACTACATGGTAAATACATTACATTTTTGTGTGAATATGTTTTATTGTTGTGTAAATATTGTTTCATTTCATGTGCATTATCAATAATGCATATACATCTCTTATCATATTTGTAAATGTTGCTACATCTCCATGAACATTCATTCTTTATAATGTGATCGAGTTAGGACTTAATAAAGGAGCATATTTGTTTTTGATATTAAAATTCTGTTGTTTACTTCATATGTTGCGTATAGATTTGATAATTTAAAACATGACACGATAACACGATACAAAAATTATACAAAAAAAGACATGAAGGTGACGTAATTTAAAATTTTAGTAATAACTATACATGTGTTTAACAAAACCAAAAAATATATTTAATGATTTTGTGTTGATACAAATTGTGACACGTAAAGCATGATATGAATACATGAATTTCAATATTTTACACGATATGAATACACGAATTGCCATGTCTAATCACTTATTCATTGATGCATTAATTCATTCATGCACACATTACTTTGCTACAAATTGAAATCTCACCAATGCATTAGGTGGTTTCAAACAAAAAAAAATCTCTCTTGGTACAAGTTTGTAGTAGAGTAGTGTCCTAATTATGGTAAAAAGGTTCAAGAATAACTCGTTTATAAAAAACTCGAATTCAATCAACCCATCACCCATGTAACACTCAGGCCTAAGTAAAGCTCAATGAGCAAGAATAGGCTAGTCAATTTGAAAAATGGAGAAAGGCTAAGAAGAGCTAAAATGAGAGTTAAACAAAATAACATATATGCTTTAAGAATTTAGGTATAGAAAAAATGGTAGAAGAATGCCCCTTTTACAAGAGTAGTTACAAGACATAATGGTCATTTATATCCCCCAAGATTTAAACCTCATCAACCCTAAACCTCTCAAAGAGCCAGGACACAAATTCTTATTCCTTGGGATATCTATACACTTATCTTGGAATGACAACTACAACTACCTCAAAACAATTCCAAAGTTTTGCTAGTCTAGTTTTTGTAGAAAAACCATCTGATATAATCTTAATTCTTGATTTGGACGATCTCAAAGAGAAAGAAAAGTTAGGAATGAAAGCATCTGAGCTAGTGAAAGATGCAAGTTCCCAACAGAAGATGAAGATGTTAGAATAACGGTTGAGAACCATAAAAAGGATGAATTTTTACAGCTCTATGGACATAGTTATTTGTTTAATTCCAAATGTGATCATCCCACCTAAGTTTAAAGTCACAGAGTTTAAGAATGATGACGGTACAAAATATATGGTGACCCATGTCACTATATTATCTGAAGATAGTCGTTTATGCCTATGATAAAAAGTTGCTAATGCATGTAAGTCAAGATAACCTTACAGGTTCTACTGATATATGGTATGTTCAACTGGATTTAACTCATTTCATTCTTAGAAAGAACTTACAAATATGTTCATTGTTAGAATTTTTCATAAGTGGGATACTATTAATTGACGATTTTGATTTATTAAAATTGGCTAATGGATTTAGTCCTAAAACAAGATGAGTATGAGAGCCTAATTAATTTAATGAGATCACCTAAGTGTAGGTTTTGCACATATTACTGGGTCAGTGTGGTATGATGGTTGTATAGGCCTTTGGCCCTATAAGCCTTTGATGGGAATGTTACTAGGGTTATTTAATTAATAAGACTAAGGTCTCCTCTTTACTTCTTATATACAATAATTACCAATTTGATAAACTGCTGACAAGAGAGAAGAGCAAAGAGGAATATTATAGCCACTTCAGGGATTGTTTGTTTTCACAAATTCATGATGACCACCCAAACAGGTATATCTAATCTTTTTTATTAACGTAGGTGTTCTAATTTTTACATAATGATCTTGGGTTAGTGCTTAAATGTTTTGCTTCCATGAATTCACAATGACTACCTAAACGATATGCCTAATCTCTTCGATTAATAGATGGTGTTTTAATTTTCACATAATGATATTGGGTTGGTGCTTATATTTGGTATCAAAGCACGATTGTGTGAAATTAGGACCTTAATTTCATGTTAATTTAAATTATTTTTTGGTGGATTGCTTGTTTGGGGTGAACAAGTTGTTACCAAAATTTTTTTAATTTCAATCATTATTTTTTAAAATTGTTTGAAGGCTTTTGTTCTTATCTGAAAGAGGATTAAAACCATATAAGAATAATTTATCATGGGATAATATCGCATTTGGCCCTTAAACTATTGCATTTGTTCTACTGTGGTACTTAAACAAAAAAATTTTCTAATAAAGTATTTAAACTACATTTTCATTTGTTAATTTACCCCCACCATTAACACAATTAATCCTAAACACTAATGTAGCATAAATATCTAATAAGTGCTGACACATTTTAAAAATAATCCAATTAATGCCACATCATTAATGGCACGTCAGTATTTAAAGAAGAATCTAAAAAATATTCTAAAAAATATTTAAAATTTTTTTTAAAAAATATTTTCTACCATATCCCTTTTTCAAAATCAAAAACCTAATTTTTCAATAAAAAAAATTCAAAAACACAAGAAAAAAATTTCAATCAAGCAAGAAACAAAAAAGCCTTAACACCAAAAATTGAAGAAACCCAACAAAACCCACAGTTTCAACAACATAAAAAGCAAAACCCAAACCCAAAAATCAAGTCAACACAAAGCAAACCTCAGCACAGATGACTAAAAACATTCAAGCAAAAACCTAAAAATCAAATCAGCAACTACAAATCAAAATCAACCACAAGTAAAAATAGTCACAAATAGACACAAAAAAAATGCAAGCAACTCAATAGCCAAAACTTATAAATCGCATCAACTGGAGAACACCTATAAATAATTTAGCATCCTCAAAACCAAAATCCTACACATAACTAAGAAATCTAGCACACCATACCTGAACCCAACAAAAAACAACCACAATCCACACCTACAATAACATAAAACCAAAATCACAAAAAACGATAAAGAGATTAAGGTTTTGACACTAGAATTTCAAGTTAAGATTATGGGATTTAAGTTTTGTTGTTAGAAAAAGCTTTGTGTTAGTGGCAGACCCAGTGGTAAAAAAGGTAGTAAAAGTTATGATTTTTGAATTTTAACT
>NW_019168004.1:15999234-16099665 GCF_002303985.1 Durio zibethinus | reverse complement strand
AAAAAAAAAGAAAAAAAGTATACCGAAAACTTCAAAACCCGATCTACGTGAATCAAGGCCGTTTTTGGTGAAAAAGAGGCCAGATCTGCGCTCAGGAGGTCGAGAAGAGTTTGTGGAAGAATTTTAGGATTTTTCGACCACCGGTGGTCGACGACCCAGGCGGCGGCCGACGCGGTGGTCCGACGATCAGACGGTGGACGGCCAGACCTCTCTCCCAGCTGTTTCTCTCTCTCTCTCTTCTTTTTTTCTGAAATAGAAACCAAATGAACCAAAAAAGAAAGCTTCAGATATATATAGTAAAGCCAAAACTCAAAACGATGTCGTTTAGGGAAAGACCTAAAATGATGCCGTTTTAAACAAAGAGGATCCGCACGTGGACCCGGATCTAACCCGATATCCATGCAACCTGACTCAATGACCCGTTCCAGTCAGCCTTGAATCGGTTCATACGAACTGCCAGTGGATCGGATGAAATTGATAAAAAGAACGAAAAGTATTGAAGGAGGATCTGTAAGATCTGCATCAAAAAAATAGGAAATTAAGGTTGGATAGTAGACCTTCGAATGGATCCAAGAAGGATGTGGAAGAATTACGGGACATGGTGGAATATTGGAAGAACAGAGCTCGAGAGAACAAAGAAATGATCTTCACACTCACCAAAGAGCAACATGAATGGAAAAAAAAACTTTCAGGAGCCTCTGAAAAGGTAACAAGGTACCAAAGAGAAAGTGAAAAGCTAAAAGCTGAGCTAATGAGGGAACAAAGCAAGAACTCCGATTTGTAAAGCAAGAAAAAAGCCTTAGAGCATGAATTAATGAGTTTGGAGCTTCAATTGACAAGCAATCAGAGGCACATAAATGAGATTTTGACTAAGTGGCAAGATAGAGAAGATTACTGGGCTCGCACTTGTAATATGGAGGTAGATGCTTGAGAGATGTGGAGAGCAAAAAGTTTAGGGAGGCAGCAATACATCGAACACCTGACTGCTCAAATCTACAAGACTGTTTGAAAAGCAGGTAACATGGTTGAAAAGGTGAAAGCACTGGGATAAGAGATTGTACCAACCCAAGGCCACAGTCAAAGATTATTGCACTTTTTACATAAAGCTAGAGAGCAATATGCTCAAATCAAATGTTTTTATGGCTTTAATGCGAGAATGATTGGATGATGTGTAAAGACTCTCATGGTTAATGAAAGTTCTTTTTGTTTCGATCAATCCAAGACAATACCCTAATTTGCATTTCATTCATTTCATGCATGCATTTTCATACTAACAATAATATCAACGACATTATATCATGCGATCTAATTCATGGTTAATAAACTAAGGTTCAAGGATAGCAAAGCCAAAGAACCACAACCCGTCAATTTCGCATAGATATAATACTCGTTCCTAGACTCGAGCCATGGAAGAAGAGAATACAACTAGGTTTGAAAGGGTCGAAAGGGTACAGAATGAGACACAAGAAAAAGTGATGGAAATACAACAAAGAATTGAAGCACAAATGGCTGAATTAAGACAACTGTTGATTGAATCAATGAAAGGAAAATGAATCACTCGTGTATCAAAGACAGGAGATGAGGTTAATGTGGAAGAGCCATTATACCCTCCTGGATTCACTCCACCTCAAGTTCAGGTTCAAGTTCCTCGGGGTATACACATACAACCACCAAGTGCACAGCCATACTCCTATGTCAATCATTTTACAAATCAGCAGTCGACCCACTTGAATGCCAATTTGGGACCCATCCCAGTCGATCCCATCATGGTACCAAATCTTGACGATCCTGTTGAGCAAGAGAAGTCTCATGAAATATCAGAACCTGTTATAAATTCAAAAATTCAAGACAAGTATGACCAGCTTGAAGAGAGGCTTAAAGCGGTTGAAGGTAATGACACTTATGGGGTTATTGACGCCAACGAGCTTAGCCTAGTGCCTGACTTGGTTATCTCACCAAAATTTAAGACCCCAGATTTCAAGAAATATGATGGGATAAAGTGTCCATCTGCTCATATCACCATGTTTTGCAGGAAGATGACGGGTCATATCCATAACGACAAATTATTGATACACTATTTTCAGGATAGTTTGACTGGTTCAGTAGCTAAATGGTACGTGCAATTAGATCGAAATAAGATCAATTCATGGAAAAACTTAGCCAAAGTTTTTCTTGCTTAGTATAAGCACGTCTTGGATACAGCTCGTGATAGACTGTCATTACAAAATATGGAGAAAAAGTCGATGGAAACCTTCAAAGAATACGCACATCGGTGGAGAGATGTAGCAGCCCAAGTACAACCACCACTGACTGAAAAAGAGATAACCGTGCTATTCGTCAATACACTGAAGGCCCCGTATTATGACAGATTGATGGAAAATGCCACGAAAAACTTTTCTGACATGGTAATTTCAGGGGAGATGATAGAAAACGCTATCAAAAGTGGTAAAATTGAAAGGTCTGAAAAGAAGATAGCTACCTTAAGGAAAAAAGAGCAGGAAACACATGTTGTCACTCACACAAATCCCACACACCATCTTTTTGTTTCATATAACCCACACCCCCATTACTACTCTACCATAAACCAAATCTCTCAACAATCATACCATTATCGGGCCCCCCAATAACCGTTACCTAGATCAAGTTTTAGCCCACAACCATCCAATTACACCTCAACACCTCCAGCTCGATCATTTACTCGACCAACCTACCCAAACAGCAATCAAAGAAACTCACAGAATAATAACAATCGAGAAAGACCTCATTTTGACCCAATTCCCATGACATACACAGATTTGTATCCTCGACTTGTTGAGAAACATCTGCTTGCTCCTGTTATTATTGAACTTTTGAAACCTCCGTTTCCCAAATGGTATGACCCCAATGCACGTTGTGGTTATCATTATGGGAATCCAGGTCATTCCACTGAGCATTGTACTGTTTTGAAGCATAAAGTGTAGGGATTAATCAATGGAGGAGTATTAAATTTTGATACCAGCCAACAAGGGACTCCAAATGTCAATGGGAACCCTCTACCAAATCATACCAAACCATCAATAAATGCTTTGATTGATGAGCAAACAAGTTGTGTGAAAAGAAGAATATAATAGGTCAAAACTCCTATGGCTAAAGTGTTTGAAACCTTGGTCAAAACTGACATGCTAAAGTCGATAGAACCTCAAAATTACTCTAAAGTGATTAACTCAACTGAAAGCTACCATTATCACAGAAGTGCTCTGGGGCATTCTATCGAGAATTATCACCAATTCTGTCAAGAGGTGCAAAAATTAATGGATGAAGGTCGAATATAGTTTTACCAAGAGAGAGAAGAGTTGGTGAAAGTGTCTACCATTGATTCAAAGAATAAGTTTGGGCATAGACCAATAACTATCTATTATGATGAGAAGCCAACATCGAAGCTAGAAAAACCCGTCTCTCGATCAATGGTGACAATTAAAGTTCCTGGTCCTTTTCCATATCAGAATGATAAAGCAGTACCTTGAAAGTATGATTATGATGTCGTAGTCAACCCAGATACTGCCAACATAATGGGTGTAGGAGGCATAACCCAAAGTGGCAGGTGCTATAGCCAGAGGCTCTAGAAAAAGCTAGAAAGGAGAAAGCCAAGGTAGGGGAAGAAAATGAAAGTCAGAGTGATCTTGATGCAACACCAGAAAAATGTCAGAAGTCAGTATCTGAGAGTGAAGCAGATGAATTTTTGAAGTTGATAAAACATAGTGAGTATAACGTGATAGAACAGCTAAACAGGATACTAGCTAGAATTTCGCTATTGTCATTATTGCTCAATTCAGAGTCACACCGTAATACTTTGCTGAAGGTGCTAAATCAAGCATATTTGTCTCACAATGCTTCTATTAAATATGTGGAACAGCTCGTTGGCAATCTGACGATTTCAAACTATATTTTTTTCAATGATGAAGAAATTCCTCCTGAAGGTAAAAAAAGTACCAGGGCTCTTCACATTACTGTGAAATGTAAAAGACATATAATGGCTAAGGTTTTGATTGATAATGGCTCATCCATCAATGTTATACCTGCGACTATTCTGGCAAAACTCCCTGTTGATGGATCTTATATGAAACCTAGTCATATGATAGTGAGAGCCTTTGATGGAACCAGAAGAGAAGTGCTGAGAGATATAGAAATGCTATTACAGATTGGCCCATGTACTTTCAACGTGAAATTTTAAGTTATGGACATCTCTCCTTCATATAATTGTTTATTGGGTAGATCGTGGATCCATATGACAGGTGCTGTCCCATCCTCATTACATCAAAATGTCAAATTCATTGTTGAAGGGAAGCTAACATGTGTGACAAAAAAAGAAAATTTATTGGTAACTCAATCGATAAATACTCCTTATGTGGAATCGATAGATGAAGCTTTAGAATGCTCTTATAGATCTTTCGAGATTGCCAATGCAACATATGTAGCTAAAGGATCTAAATTATATTCGTCACACTTATCTACGACTATTAAAATGGTAGTCAGACAGCTTACTAAGATGGGATGGTGACCTGAAGTCGGACTTGGAAAGAACCTGCAAGGAATCTCGAAGCCATCGGCCATATATAAAAAGAGAGACAAGTTTGGCTTGGGATATAAGCCAACAAAAGGGGACAGAGTAAGAATGGTGAATGAGAAAAGAGATAAGAGGATAGCTAATCTTAAGGGATATGAGCTGAAGTCAGAGCCGATAGTCATTCCATACCTCTATAATTTTTTTCACTCAGGAAGATATATTTATCCAGATTTACCGGGAGTCCCAAGGGCAGGATTCGTGGAAAAATTTTCAGAGCTGGCCATTCAAATGGTGGATGATGGAGAAAAAAAAAGTCGAAGTGAAGATCTATTCGTGTACCCTTGTCTTTCAGATTTTGAGTTGGATAATTGGGAAGTTACAGAGCTGCCTGTTGTTTTTAAAACTTTGGAAAAGTAATGTGAAACTTTAAATCCCTAATTACATTCTATGAGTATTAGGAGATCTTTTATGGTGTGTTTATGTTTGTCATTTTAATAAAAGACTTAGAAGATGCATCCGTATTTTTTTGTTGTTTTTATCTTCATTTTACCTTTCATCTTTTTTTTCCTATATTTTCTTGCCATTCCATTTTTGTGTGCCAATATTCTCTCCATATTACCCTTTGCAGGGTCTCAAACAATGAACATTAGGATAATCGTGGCATTAATCTCGGATTTGATTTTGAAAACTTAATTCATGTTGATGAACTTGATAATGAGAAAGATTCAGATAACTATACACTGCCTCTTGACTTGTTAAAATTAATAGAACATGAAGATAAGCCAATTGAACCCCATCAAAAAATTACTGAATCAGTAAATTTGGGAGATGGTGAGAATAAAAGAGAGGTCAAAGTTGGTACATCTCTTTTACCAACTGAAAGACAGAAACTAGAAGAGCTGCTCCGAGAATATGTAGATATGTTCGCATGGACTTACCAAGATAAGCCAGAACTCAACACTGATATTGTAAAGTACAAGTTACCTTTAAAACCAGGATGTAAGCCGATGCAGCAAAAGCTAAGGCGCATGAAACCAGAGATGCTGCTAAAAATTAAAAAGGAAGTGAAGAAACAATTCGATGCTGGAATTTTGGAAATGACAAAATATCCTGAATGGATAGCCAACATAGTGCCAGTTCTTAAGAAGGATGAAAAAGTGAGAATGTGTATCGATTATCGAGATTTGAATAGAGCAAGCCCTAAGGATAACTTTCTTTTACCTCACATCGATACTCTAGTGGATAATACTGTTAGGCACTCCACATTTTCCTTTATGGATGGTTTCTCAGGCTATAATCAGATCAAGATGGCTCGAGATGATATGGAGAAAACTATATTTGTGACCATGTGGGGAACATTCTGTTACAAAGTCATGCCTTTTGGGTTGAAAAATGCTGGTGCTACTTATCAAAAAGCAATGGTGACTCTTTTTCATGACATGATGCATAAAGAGATAGAAGTGTATGTAGATGATATGATTGTAAAATTTCGTGAAGGAGAGGATCATATTAGTCAGTCTCAAAAAATTGTTTGACAGGTTAAGAAGATTTCAATTGAAATTGAATCCTGCCAAATGTACATTTGGAGCCAAATCAGAAAAACTATTGGGCTTTGTAGTCAGTGAAAAAGGAATTGAAGTTGATCCAGATAAGATACAAGTCATCCAAAACTTATCTCCTCCTCATACCTCAAAAAAAGTACGAGGCTTCTTAGAGAGATTAAATTATATTGCTCGCTTCATCTCTCAACTCACTTATAAGTGTGATCCTATTTTCAAGCTTCTCAGAAAACATGATCTTGGAGAATGGAATGATGAATGCCAAGAAGCTTTTGATAAGATCAAAGAATATTTGTCAAATCCACCTGTGTTGGTGCCACCAATGCCAGAAAAACCTTTGATTTTATACTTGATAGTGCATAAAAATTCAATGAGATATGTACTGGGGTAAAGAGATGAAACTGATAAGAAAGAACAAGCAATTTACTACTTGAGCAAGAAGTTCACTGATTATGAGTCAAAGTATTCACCATTAGAGAAGATGTGTTGTACATTAACCTGGACAGCTCGAAAGCTTAGACAATACATGCTTTATCACACTACTTGGCTCATAGCAAGCTGGATCCTATTAAGTTATCTTCGAAAAGCCCTCATTGACAGGAAGAATAGCACGGTGGCAAGTTATGCTTTCAGAATATGATATCATTTATGTGACTCAAAAAGCTATTAAAGGGAGTGCAATAGCTGAATTTCTTACTGATCGTGCAGTTGAAGATTATGAGCCAATGAAATTAGATTTTTCTGATGAGGATGTGATGGCCATTGAAGAAAATGAACCTGTTGAAAAATCATGGATGATGTATTTTGATAGAGCTACTAATGCTTTGGGTCATGGTATTGGGGTAATTTTGATATCTCTTGATGGACATTATTACCACATCACAGTCAAATTAAATTTTAATTACACAAATAATGTGGCTGAATATGAGGCCTGTGTTATGGGTCTATAAGCAGCAATTGAAAAGAAGATCAAAGTGTTAGATGTGTTTGGAGATTCAGCTTTAGTCATCTATCAGTTACGAGGTGAATGGGAAACAAGAGACTCTAAGTTGATTTGATACCATAAATACATCTCTGAGTTAGTTAAACAATTTAAAGAAGTTCAATTTGAGCATCTACCTAGAGAAAAAAACCAAATTACTGATGCACTGGCTACTCTAGCTGCAATGATCAAAATAGATGCAAGTACTAAAACCCAACCCATCAAGCTGGATATGAAAGATGTACCAACACATTGCTCAGGTTTTGAAAAAAAAGTTGATGGGAAGCCATGGTATCATGATATCATGCAATACATTAAAAGCCAGCAATACCCAGAACATGCAACTGAAAATGATAAGAGGACTATCAGAAGATTGGTTATGAGTTTCTTCATTGATGGAGATATCCTTTACAAAAGAGGTCGAGATCAAGTGCTCTTAAGATGTGTAAGTGCAGCTGAAGCAAAGAAGATTATTGAAGAAGTGCATGATGGAGTTTGTGGGGCACATGCAAATGGTCATATGATGGTTAGACAAATTATGAGGGCTGACTATTATTGGTTGACAATGAAAAGTGACTGTATTGATTATGCTAGGAGATGTCATAAATGTCAGATTTATGCTGACAAGATTCATGCTCCACCATCAACATTACACGTTCTAGCTCCTCCCTGGCCATTCTCAATGTGGGGTATGGATGTCATTGGTCCCATTACTCCAAAAGCTTTGAATGGGCATAGATTCATTTTTGTGATGATTGATTACTTCACTAAATGGGTAGAAGCTACATCATATGCTAGTGTAACCCGATCTGTAGTATGTAAGTTCATAAAAAGAGAGATAATATACAGATATGGGCTTTCGGAGACAATTATTTCTGATAATGCCAAAAACTTGAACAATAAAATGATGAATGAAGTATGCACTCAGTTTAAGATCCGTCATCGTAATTCGGCATCATATCGTCCAAAAATGAATGGGACAGTGGAGGCTACAAATAAGAATATCGAGAGAATCCTGGAGAAAATGACTGAAACTTACAAAGATTGGCATGAGAAGTTACCTTTTACCTTGCATGCTTATAGAACATCAGTCAGAACGTCTACTAGAGCCACACCGTTCTCTTTGGTATATGGTATGAAAGCTGTGCTACCAGTCGAAGTGAAAATTCCCTCACTGAGAGTCTTGATGGAGGTAGAGTTAGAGGAAGCAGAATGGGTTCAAAATCGCTACGAGCAGTTAAACCTCATATAAGAGAAAAGACTGTCAGCACTTTGTCATAGTCAATTATATCAAAAGAGGATGATGAGAGCACATGACAAGAAAACTCATCCCCGTTGCTTTAGGGAATGAGCTTAGTGTTAAAAAGATTCCTTCCAAATCAACATGATAATCGGGGGAAATGGACACCAAATTGGAAAGGCCCGTATGTGGTGAAAAAGGTTTTTTCTGGTGGGACATTGATTTTGGCAGAAATGGACGGAGGTGATTTACCTACCCCAATAAATTCAGATGTTGTGAAGAAATATTTTGCTTTAAAAAAAGAGAGAAAAAAATGATGACTTATCTAAGTTGAAAACCTAAAAATACGGCTTAGATGTGAAGCAAAAGCATTATCAAGAAAAGATCCCACAATGCAGGGGTAAGTGTAGTTTGACAAACTCTGAATAATCAAGGAAGTCATCTGATTTAGTTTTAGAGAAAGAATCTGAGAATATTTTATTCATGATTATCTTGTGATCATTCTTTTGACACCTTTATTTCAACTCAAACACTTTGACATACACTTGTTATCAGCCATAGGAAATACATTATCCTTCATTTGAAAATAATGCCTATCCTTTCCTTTATCCTTATCTGGTATTTTTTGTCCATCAGAGAAATGTGATTGCATTTTATTTGTCTTGAACTTAAAATGATGAAAAGAAAAACAAACATAAAAGATCTCAGCATTACTTTTAAAGTTGACAAAGGCAAATGAAAAAGCATGAGAAAAGCATGACAAGTCATTGATGTTGTAGACTTTTGAAGAAAAAATATTATGGTCAAATGTTGAAGACAGATTGGTCATATAAGAATTCGGATAAAAAAAGTCGAAAGCGAGAGATTTTGAGAACCTTTTTACTACAATGAACGATTTTGATTGCATTACATGCATTACATCATGAGCACTCAGTACATGCATCCATGAAAAGTTGTAACAAAGATAAAAACTTTCCTTTTCTTAATGAAAAAATGAGATTTTGGTAAAGACAATGATCAAACAAAGGAATTCAAAAGAGAGAGATTTTTAAAAAAAGAAAGAGAAGAAAGATTTTTAAAGTTGTGGAGCCTCTGCTGAGATGAGCTTTTTTTCAAGATGAGATTTTAAAGTTGTGGAGCCTCTGTTGAGAGGAGCTTTTTCAGATGAGATTTTAAAGTTGTGGAGCCTCTGCTGAGAGGAGCTTTTTTCAAGAGATTTTTAAAGTTGTGAAGCCTCTGTTGAGAGGAGCTTTTTCAAGAAAAAATTTTAAAGTTGTTGAACCTTTGGTGAGAGGAGCTTTTCCAAGATGAGAATTTTAAAGTTGTGGAGCCTCTGTTGAGAGGAGCTTTTTCAAGAAAAAATTTTAAAGTTGTTGAACCTCTGGTGAGAGGAGCTTTTCCAAGATGAGAATTTTAAAGTTGTAAAGCCTCTATTGAGAGGAGCTTTTTCAAGAAAAAATTTTAAAGTTGTTGAACCTCTGCTGAGAGCAGAAGAGCTTTTCCAAGATGAGAATTTTAAAGTTGTGGAGCCTTTGTTGAGAGGAGCTTTTTCAAAAAAAAATTAAAAAAAAATAAAAAAATAAAAGATTACGATTTATTTTCGGACAAAGTCGTTGTCTTTATCTTTGTCCTATTCCTGATTCTCAGTAATGTGTAAAGAGGGGCAGCTGTAGACACCAATTTTATCCGGATCTACTATTTTTTAATAATAATAATATTTTTAATAAAAAATTTATTAATAAACAAAAAAATAAACAAAAAAAAAAAAGAAAACAAACAAAAGAAACAGAATAAGACAGAAATCAGAGAGTTGGTACGGTGCCGCTGTCACCAGCCCCTGATCAGCCTCCCGACCAGCCACCCTATAGTCACCAACAAACTACCTTACAGCCACCTAAACCCTCTAAATCGAAACCCTTTAAAATACCCAGCCATCTTTCTCATTCCAGATCGGTCAGCTCTCGAAAAAAAAAATCCATTTTCAAACACACAGCTACCCTCCCTCAAAACACTCCCAAACACCCAAAATACCCAAACAGAAACCACACCAACCGAAAAAAAAAAGAAACGTAAAAAAAAAATAGAAACAAAAACCAAAACGAAATCACAGTCCTCCCCGTAGGGAGGAACCTCAGTTCCGAGCCACCTGCACCAACAAAGAAAGGTACCGGTTAGCTTTCGACACAAAAAAAAAGAAGAAAAAAAGTATACCAAAAACTTCAAAACCCGATCTACGCGAATCAAGGTCGTTTTTTATGAAAAGGAGGCCATATCTGTGCTCAGGAGGTAGAGAAGAGTTTGTGGGAGAATTTTGAGATTTTTCGACCACCGGTGACCGACGACCCAGGCGGCGGCCAGCGCGGTGATCCGGCGATCAGACGGTGGATGGCCAGACCTCTCTCCCAGCTCTCTCTCTCTCTCTCTCTCCCTTTTTTTTCTGAAACAGAAACCAAATGAACCAAAAAAAAAGCTTCAGATATATATAGTAAAGCCAAAACTCAAAATGACGTCGTTTAGGGAAAAACCCAAAACGACGCCGTTTTAAACAAAGAGGATCCGCGCGTGGACCCGAATCCGATCCGAGATCCGCGCAACCCGACTCAACGACCCGTTCCAACCAACCTTGAACCGGTTCATACGAACCGCCAGTGGACCGGATGAAACCGGTCAGATTGCCCGGACTGCCGATCCGATCGCTAGAACCGTCGATCCAACAGCCGAACCGGTCAGACCGCCCCGACCAACGTTGACCGGATCGTTGACCGGTCCGGTTCAAGTAAAAAAAATTTTTTTTATTTTTTATTATTATTATTTTTTGTTATTTTAAATATATTTTTATATTTATGCATGATAAATTTATAAATTTGTTAGAATAAATGTTTAATTGTTTTAATAATAAAAAAATTAAGAACAAATAATAATAAAAAATATATTAAAATGCTTTTAAAAAAATAATAATAATCTTTCCTACCTAGATGTTGGAGGGAATAAAAATATTTTTCTAAAACAATAATTCCCCCTAGATGTTGGGGAATTATTGTTAATTATTTTTCATAAATAAACATAAGAAATTTTTAATTAATCTTCAAAAATTATTAAAATCGAACTTGCTTAAAAAATTCGCCTAGATGTTGGGGATTTTTAGAGATGTTCGTATTTTCTTAAAAAACGAAACCTTAAGCACTATTTCTTAATCCATTAAATCCAAAACCCCCCGAAATCTAAAATCTTTGAAATCCAAAGTCCTAAAAAAAATCCTAAGGACACGTTTGAAAATTCTATTTGAAGCAATTTGTTCCCGAATGCTGCCTAGATGATGGGGTATTTAGGAAATTTTACTTCGTGAAGTCTTTTCACACGATTTCTTAATTCGTATTAATAATAAGATTAATAAATAAAAAGTATAATAAAATTGAGATCTTAAATATAAACAGTCGCATCTAAGCTCTGCCTAGATGTTGGAGAGTCGGGGTGGTCTCATTATATTTAAGAATCCAACTCTTAAATTGCATTTCATTTTACATGACATTCATTAGCATGATATACGTTAGCATGTTGTCATCAATAATTGATTGCATTACTCTCTCTTTAATTTACTGATAAAATATTTTTTTAATAAAAAAGAATAATACTAAAAAAAAAATCTTTTTGTGATATTATAAAATAAAAAAATAACATTCCGATAGAAATAATTCTTGGTACTCTGCCTAGATGTTGGAGAGTCACTAACAATTATTTCCTATAAAGATTGTTATTTTATTTTAAGGATTGTTGTATTAAATCTTAAGCGAAAAGAGTTATTTCAAATTCTGCTTAGATGTTGGAGAATTTTAAGATAATTCTTTAACTTAAAGATTTTCTCAATATTCCTAAACAAAAATTTTAGCAAAAAAATATTTTTTTCAAATGAAGGAAATTAATGTTAAATTTCAAATTAAAACAATTTTTATCCAACATCGAAAATAGCGCATAATTAAATGGTACCAATTTATGGGTGTTGTGGGGGTGCTAATCCTTCTCCACGCGTAACCGACTCCTGGACCCAACCTGATTTTTCGTAGACCGAAATTTATCTTTTTGATAAACTCTAAACTCGTTTTTATAATTTTATTAAAAAGATAAATTTTTTGGTAGCTAATCACACCCTAACAAAGATTGGTGGTAACTCTCTCTTTCTTTTTTTTTTTTTAAATATCTCATTTTTTACATCTGACGGTCCTAAAACCGTTACGACATATAGGGAGCAAGGCGTTGACCAGTTCTTTGTTGATGCTGCTCATGGAATTGGTTGTGTTGAGTGTTGACATTGATATGAAACAAATTGGGGCTGACTTTTACACTAGTAATTTGCATAAATGGTTCTTTTGCCCACCTTCAGTAGCCTTCTTGTATTTTAGAAGGTCTACAAATAACTCTGATTTGCATCATCCTGTGGTTTCCCATGAGTATGGGAATGGGTTGGCTTTAGAAAGTGCTTGGATTGGGACTAGGGATTATAGTGCTTAGTTGGTTGTTCCAAAGGTTTTGGAATTTATCAATAGGTTTGAAGGCGGCATTGATGGAATCAAGAAAAGGAACCATGAAGCAGTTGTTGAGATGGGGAATATGTTAGTGAACGCATGGGGAACTCATCTTGGTTGTCCTCCGGAGATGTGTTCTAGCATGGTTATGGTCGGTTTACCTGCTTGTTTGGGAATTTCAAGTGATCAAGACGCATTGAAATTACGAACAAATTTACGGGGCAAGTTTGGTGTTGAAGTTCCAATATATTATCGAGCACCAAGGGATGGAAAGGTTGGTCCAGTAACAGGGTATGCTCGAATTTCTTATCAAATTTACAATAAGGTTGACGATTATTACAAGTTCAGAGATGCAATTAATCAACTTGTTCAGAATGCATTCACATGTGCATCTCTTGCAAATTGATAAGGTTTGTGCTACTGTTTTCATCATTTTTGGCTATTGGTTTATGATTATAGAAATATTTCTTCTCTTCAGTTACCATTCATGAATTAAGTGTTTTTGTTGCCCATGCCATTGTCTTATGCTGAACTTTGCATGTTAGATCTAACTCCCTGCTGAATTTTGTTGCTAATAGATATAAACGTGAATATTACCTGAGTTTATATTGTACTGAGCAAAGCCATGGACATTTTAACTGCACAATGCATTTTAGAGATGGTGTTACTCCTTTTTTATAGCATTATGAGGAAAAAAAACTTAAAAATCTTAACATCTTTAAATAGACATACAAGTGGCCGGGTCAAGCCAAACCATCAGATACCTTGTTCAGAGTAACGTTATCATGATCCCTTGGTTGAAATTTCAAATCAACAAAGTTCAGTTTCCAATTAAATCAGTTATGTAGCTGGACTCTAAACACAGTATAGTGGTGCTGTTCAGTAACGATTATTTTGTAAATAACCAGTTGTTGCGATAATTGGTGGTGCGCATAAGTCAGAGCAGTGTTTGCTGTGATATTGGTTAGTGCATTCACAAATGCCCCTATTGTTTTAACAATCTTCATGCATTCAACAAATTCTTAGATCTGATTTTAATCCTTACCTGCATTTGAGGTTTCATCATTATTCGAAAAATTATGGAAACATTGTATATCATTGTCAATTAAGGGAATAATGGATAAGAGGTTAGTTTGTCGAAGCAGGGCCCTTCTCCCATGCTTTTATATTCTAAGGGGCAAATTCAAGTAGTTTTTAGTCTTGGTGTTGTGGAACCTCTTAAACCTGGGTATGGACAAGTGTCTCTTGACATAAAGGCTTCTTGCAAAAGAAACATTCTATGTAGTTAAATCCCCGAAGAAAGAATGCTTTATTTGTTTATTTATTTGGTAACTGAGTAGGTATTAGTAACATCTGTTTCTCCGTTTGTGAATTTATGGAACATGGAAATCCTTGTATCTGGCTAAATAATGCTATAAGTTGTGAACCTGACTCAACTACTTATTTATTTGTTTTGTTGATATGGTACTGCTCTACTTATGTGCAGCTGAACAATGTGTGGTACTAGTCTTTTGATGGAATAAGAGCCAGGGTCGTCAACATGGCTTGAATCACCTGTGTCATGGTTTCGGTACCATGATCTTCCATAATTTCCGTACGGAGGCAAGTAGAGACATGCTTTGGAGCTTAGTTTAGTATTTGCTTCTCTTTGATGCATCTAAATTGCTGAAGGAGATAAACTTGTGTGTTGGTTGGGCTCTAAGACAGCATTTTGTACATGTTCAATGCCCAATTTTAATATGCTCTCATTGTACATGTTCAATGCCTAATTTTGTCCTGTTGTACTGTACCTACTGTTTTCATTTGCACATGGAATGGTGTCCAGTTGGTGGGTCCAAAGGTTTTGTACGTAATTAAGAGGTTTGCAGGCAACATTGGTGGATGATCAAGAAAAGGATGCATGAAACTGTTGTTGAGATGGGGAGGTGTTGGTCACAGCATGGGACATGGTTAAGGGCGGTTTTGCCTGCTTCTTTGGGAATTTCGAGTGACCAATACACTTTGAAATTACCAACATATTCATGGGACAAGTTTGGTGTTGAAGTATATTATCGAGAACCAAGGATGGGGAGGTATGCCCGCTAAGTAACAGGCGTATGCTTGAATTTCTTATCAATTTTTACAAGGTTGACCATTATTACACGTTTAGGATGCAATTAATCAACTTGTTTATAATGCATTAACTTCTGCATCTTCAGGCAAATTCCTCTTCCTCCCTGAGTAAAAATCTCACATGATTCAGCTTTTGAATTTAAATAATGTTCAATATGTATGAATAAAATTTTGATGTGTTCTTAAATTTTTTATGTGTTCTAAGTTTGATTTAATTTTTTTAACACGTGACATCAAATGATTTGACTTAAAATCCATTTAAATAAACGATGAAATTAAAAATAATGATAAAAGTACGATCAATATAATTATAAGATTGAATATTATAATGATGAAATTAAAATTAATGGTAAAATATGTATTTAGAAGTAAAAGTAACGATAATAGTAAGATAAAATTTTAGTGAAAAAAAATTATCATTAAGGATATTAAATTAAAATATGTATATTATAAATTTATAATATATTTGATATTTTTATATTAATAAATTGTTAAAAATATAAAAAAATTTATATTAAATAATAATTTTATTCATAAAAAATAAAAAGTAATTAAAATGAATACTATAGAAATTTATTTAATTATTAATTAGTTTATTATATAATTATAAAATCTTATTTATTTATATTATATTAATAAAGTTATTTAAAATTTTTTAAATAGAAAAAAAATGAAAAAGAATGTTAAGTGGTAGGGAAGTTTTTGACTTTCCATTGTAGTTTTAAGGGTAAAAAAAAAAAAAAAAAATAGAAGAGTATGGTTATTTTTGAAAAAAACTGCTACAGTAGGATTAAAAATTTCTCACTCGATCCGTACAAGTCTAGTCTAACCTTTGCTTTCAGTGCGTTGGAAACTCCTCGACCGCACTGACGTTCTGTAATTCAAATGACAAATTTCAGCACGTTTGGACAGAAAAACATGCTCATCTCACCACACTGACACTTCGATGAAATCCAAATCCACTCTTAGATGCAATAGGTACGGTGATACAATATTTTTGGAAAATATAAGAAGGCCATATATTAAAATAACATGCGGTTGAATGCAAACTTCGGGTGGTAATTAGACAACTCCGACCACATAAAAATATAGGGTCTAAAATAATTCCGATGGGGTTCATGAGATGATGTGTCCATTACTAGGGAGAGCTAATCACAACTCACAACTATAGGTGGGACCCCACATCCATGGCTGACGTGGCATGCCATTCACCTTCCCAACCGCATGTATATGTTTTGTTGCTGACAGCGTTGTCCATTGACCAACGCAACCTAGTCATGGATGTATTTTATTTTAATTTTAGGCCTTGTACTTATGAATTTACCTTATTACCCCATCCTCTTCCCCCCTCCCTCTCTGCCTCTGATTTTTGTCTGTTGTCAAACAGCGTCCCAAATTGATTACATTTATCCAAAAAGAAAACCCTAATAATTGGGGATTTGGGGAACCCTAATCCACCTTCCCTTTAACTCAATTTCCTCATATTCAAGGTAAGCGCTTTCTAACTTTTCCCAATAATTGCGTATCTTCTTTCGTTAGGGTTTTTTCGTTACTTTATGCATCAATACGTTTCTGCCTCTTTTTAAACCAAAAAAAGAAAAAAAAAATTCTGGCATTTTATCTTTTGGGCTTATTAAAAAGAAATAAACTGGAATAGTTTTTACGCCAATGCTGGATTACGACTTCCAATTTCTAACCTCTGTTTTCTTTTTTTTTTTTAAGCAATACTGTTGCTGTTAGTTCACGACTTCACGCTCTGCTTGGTTAGGGAAAAAACTCAGCCTCAAAATTAATAATTAGGGGGAAACACCATCTTTGCTTTCTCTTTCCTTGTTTTGGACTTGGGAGTATCCAATGTATCTTGGTTGTAAATTTGATATTTTGAGAATTCTATGTTTCTCAGTGATGAATTATACCCTTTTCAAATCCATATATATATATATATATATATATACATATTTAATGTGGTAGGAATGGGATACAAGTAAACAAGTAAGCCAAATATATCAGCAAAGTCCTGTGAAAATCTCTTCTTTTCCTTTATAAGATAGATTTGTGTTTGTTTTCTTTACTTGTCTACATTATCCAAACTGGCCCTTCTTCGCCATTGGTTGATCAGCATGTGATCACTGAATTCAACATGATTATCCTTTTTTCTATGATTTCATATCAAGTTTCCCAACTATATCATTTAAACATTTTGTTCTGCTTTACTTGATTGGTTTTATGGACTATCCTGAAGCATTTTTCAACCCTTAAATGATTGGCAGGTCATGGCTACAAAAAAGATAATAGCAATTTGTCAATCTGGTGGTGAATTTGAGACTGACAAGGATGGCTCATTGTCATATAGAGGTGGGGATGCTCATGCTATAGACCTTGATGATCAAATGAAATTCAATGACTTCAAGATGGAAGTGGCAGAAATGTTTAATTATAGTGTTAATACTATGTCTATCAAATACTTCCTCCCTGGTAATAGAAAGACTCTCATTTCTGTCTCCAATGACAAGGATTTAAAGCGGATGATAAAATTTCATGGGGATTGTGCGACTGCTGATGTCTATATCATAATGGAAGAAATTGTTGCTCCTGATGTTTCTAACTTGCCAGCCAGTAGGTAGTTTTCTTCATTTCTAAGCTAAAGATTAGACGTAATTTTTTATATATTTACTTAATGCTGAGAGTTTTTTTGTTACAGGTCAAGTAGGACAACTTTGTCTGAAGCAGTGCCTCCGCTTGATCCACCTCTAGATGTTGTGGATGATACCAATCAACCCAATATTCCGCTCGGGGCCTCACTTGATATTGTTGATGACACCAATCATATTGATGCACACATTGATTTGCCACCTGAGATTTCATCTATACTTCCTCTTTCGGTTTCTGCCAGTGAGAAGCATGCTAAAGGTGCACAGCAGTGGCAGAATACAATTACAGGGGTGGGGCAAAGATTCAGTGGTGTTCACGAATTTCGTGAGTCATTACGTAAATATGCCATTGCACATCAGTTTGCATTTAGGTATAAAAAGAATGATAGCCATCGTGTGACTGTTAAGTGCAAATCAGAAGGCTGCCCTTGGAGAATTCATGCATCAAGGTTGTCAACCACTCAGCTGATATGTATCAAGAAGATGAATCCAACACACACTTGTGAAGGGGCTGCTGTGACAACAGGGCATCAAGCAACTAGGAGTTGGGTAGCTAGTATAATTAAGGAGAAGTTGAAAGTTTTTCCAAATTACAAACCCAAGGATATCGTGAATGACATTAAACAGGAATATGGGATACAACTGAACTACTTTCAGGCATGGCGTGGGAAAGAAATTGCCAAGGAGCAGCTTCAGGGTTCATATAAGGATGCATATGGTCAGTTACCATTTTTCTGTGACAGGATAATGGAGACCAATCCTGGCAGTCTTGCTACGTTCACCACTAAGGAAGACTCAAGTTTCCATGGCCTCTTTATCTCATTCCATGCCTCTTTGTGTGGTTTTGTACAAGGCTGCAGGCCTCTCCTTTTTCTTGATAGCATACCCTTGAAGTCCAAATATCAAGGCATGTTGTTGGCAGCAACTGCTGCAGATGGAGATGATGGTGTATTTCCTGTTGCTTTTGCTGTTGTAGATGCAGAAACGGATGATAACTGGCATTGGTTTTTGTTACAACTGAAATCAGCTCTGTCAATATCTTGTCCTATAACGTTTGTTGCAGACAGGCAGAAGGGTTTACGGGAGTCAATCTCTGAAATTTTCAAGGGTTCGTATCATGGTTATTGTCTGCACTACTTAACTGAGCAACTCATTAGAGACTTGAAGGGGCAGTTTTCCCATGAGGTGAAACGGCTCATGATTGAAGACCTTTATGCTGCAGCTTTTGCACCTAGACCTGAAAGTTTTCAGAGGAGTATTGAGAGCATAAAAAGTATCTCACTGGAAGCTTACAATTGGATCATACAAAGTGAGCCCCAGCATTGGGCAAATTCATTTTTCCAGGGTGCCAGATATAATCATATGACATCAAACTTTGGGGAACTCTTTTACAGCTGGGCATCAGATGCACACGAATTACCTATAACACAGATGGTTGATGTCATACGGGGAAAGATTATGGAGTTAATTTATACCCGCAGGGCTGGATCTGATCAGTGGTTAACAAGGCTGACTCCTTCTATGGAGGAAAAGCTGGAAAAGGAGAGCTTGAAAGTTCGTCCTCTTCAAGTGCTATTGACTACTGGTAGCATTTTTGAGGTTCGTGGTGAGTCCATTGAAGTGGTTGACATGGATCGTTGGGATTGTAGTTGTAAAGATTGGCAACTTACTGGCTTACCATGCTGCCATGCTATTGCTGTTATCAGTTGCATTGGACAAAGCCCTTACGATTATTGCTCCAGATACTTTACAACTGAGAGTTACAGATTAACCTATGCAGAGTCTGTACAACCTATTCCAGATGTGGACAGGCCTCTACAGAAAGATTCTTCACAAGCTCTGGTGACTGTAACTCCTCCACCAACACGTCGTCCACCAGGTCGGCCTACCACAAAGAAAGTAGGATCACAAGAGGTAATGAAGCGTCAACTCCAGTGCAGTCGATGCAAAGGTCTTGGGCACAACAAGTCCACTTGCAAAGAGCTATTGTAGAGTGTTGAACACTGTAAGTATTAGCTTTTTGTCATTTAAAGCTGTCACCACTCATCACTGGAATACATCAATTTAGTGGCATCACATTATTCCATTTCATATTCATTCTAACACTGGTTTTCATAGAGATAGCCTATTTTTAATAGCAAGCTTGTGTGTTTGGCATTTTTGGTACATTTGTACGTGCAGCTTCGAGAAGAGTATCCTACTTTTTTTATGATGCATGCTTATATCGGATTATCTTTGCTGCATCAGAAGCTATAAGTTTTTGTTGGGTTTCCATGTACCAGTTGGCAGATCATCTGCAGTTTGCACTTACCTATATCTATACAAGGCTTTCCTTTCCTCATATTGCTGTAGCATGGAATATTTTTTATGTGTTAGCAGAATGTTGTGGATGCTGATAGCATTTCATAACTGAAAGATTACCTTTTAGCTTTACCCCTTTTTTTTAAGGTCTGTTGCTGTTGACATTCGACTAACTTGTCCTATTATATATGTTGTGCTTTATAGGGGTCATATCAAGGGTCAAGTGCATCACAATCTGTACATCTAACAACTCTTTTGAAGTAGTTGAAAGACACAGTGGGAGCTGTGGTGTTAATATTAATAATGAGAGCAATGGTTGCTGATGAATCTAATGGTAGTTCTTCCACGTCAATTATTATTTATTAGGTGTACTTGTATTCCAGTTGTTCCCTAGTTAAAGGTTATGGACCACGGCAATAATTAGTAGGAAAACAGTGGTTCGTTTTTTTTTTTTTTTTTAACTAGCTATTTCTACCCCTGTTGATGACTTAGATCCAATTTTGTTGGTGTATAATTATATCAAGTTTTCTATCCATTAGTTTTAAGTTTGTGAATTAAGGATATGCTAAGCTGAAGAACGATGGAAGGTTGTTGGTAGGTTGATATTTGGATGAGATGGCATCTGGTTTTGACATGGTAAATGCTTCAGTTTGAGACTTGCTTCATGTAATGCTAATTCACAAGAAACAAGTAGGAATGCTATGAGGGAAAGTCAAAGAATGGGGGTTCATAGCTGTACACTTGCATGCTTAGTGGTGGCTGCAGTCCTGAAGAAATGCCAAAAGAGGATATAAATCTGGCTGTAGTTACTTTGCTTTTCTCCTTGCATCACTAGCAACTTTTAATCTGTTTTTGTTTTTATTTTCCGTTGAAAAGAAAGAAATGGAAATTGCAGGGAGTGGAGGATGGTGGGAATTGAGGTCGATGTGAACCAAAAAATGGTAAGAGGGTTGGCTTGCAATTGCCGTTGTGATTCCTTAAAGAAGAAACAAATGGTTTTCGACTTTAAACGGTAAAAAACTAGCATATATAGTAGTCATATATAATGTAAAAACGAGATTCAATAAGAAGAAGCACCGTATGTTAATGCGTGCAGAGTTGATAATAATGGAATATATTTATTGCATATGGTTGAACTATAAAAAATATATATAAATATATGTACTCCATCCTCCTTAAGGAGTCATAAAATAAAGAAAAAGACGAAAATGTGTTTAATTAAGAACTCGTACATGCCTCTTGAAAAAAAAATTGGGGGGGAGATCAATGATGACCCAGAAGCAAGACAGAAGGGGCCATTGTGCACGTAGAGGGGAGTCCCAGCCGCTGCAATTTCATGACTCAGCTTTGTTCGTAGTCTTCTACCACTGTAAATTATATCCCTGGTAACTTTGGGAAAGAAAGAGCTGGAAAGAACTTCTCTTAAGCTGCAACGGAACCAATCAATTATATATAGCCACAGCCCACAGTAGTCTAGCTATTCTGAATGCTTTATCATTCACTAGAGATCTCATAACGTTTCTAAAGCTGCGACCAGTTACAGCGTTTGAAATTGGGCAGTGCCTCTTTTCATTGTTGATATCAGTTTGGATGCGTTACCATGCCACAATTGAAGTCAGTCACCTGCAAATGAGAACGGAATATGAGTTGGAGAAGTGAAGTCTTGTGTTCTTCAACAATTTGTCTAGCTTCATACAAAATCCTAGGTTTACATTTCTCCCCTAATACATCCATGCTTATCTGGATCAAATAAAAGACTTCTTATAGATTCTGGACTCTGAATCCCAGAACTCCCTCCTTGCTGATAACCAATATCTAAAAGAAATATAAAAAAAATATTCTTTCCATGTAAAAACGGGATGAACATAGTTACCACTAGCCAGTCCCCTCCCAACCATGTAACTATTAGTTCTGAAGATTTTGGCATATGTATGTTCATCTGAAATGCACAAGGTCATTATAGTGTCTTACAGACTGCAAAATAGATGAAGAAAACTCAAAACATACTAACCTGGCATGACCGCAATTACAATGCCATTGAAGACAGATCTATCACACAATGCCTCTCAGAGCCAAGAAATTATATCATGGCTTTTTGATCCTCCAGGGGGTGAGAATGAAGGCATGACCTGCAATTTTACAGTTGAGACAGAATGTACCGCCAAGGAATGGGTGCATGGCCCAATCAAAAGACCATTCTGAGTATCAAGCTTTTTATCGCATCCACAATCCCTCAGCAAGAATGTTGCTAACATTATCTTGCTCCGTTGAACTTTCATACATTTTTGTTCCCCTACTTTTTACCTCATTGACATTGGATCCAATCAACAATGTATGAGACTTAGCATCCGGGACACAACCCCTTTCCAACATCAAATCTAACAAAAGTCAAACCTCACTCTTGCAACCTTCTTTCCAGAGTCTCACTAATCAGTAGATTAAACATAGCTGAATCCAGAATTTCCCTTCAAGAAAAAATTTTATCAATATCTTTTGACATCAAATGTAACCGAGAATGGCTACTTAAACAAGAGAAAAGATCATGCATCCGAATCAGGCGTATGACCCTCACAGTAAGCATTAACTTGAAAAACAAAGCACAATCCTTAAATCGGTTCAGCATACACATACTTCGTATTGGGATGCAGTATGCTTCGGCATGAACGTTACAACCCCCTATCACCATTTGGGAAAGCATTACCAAGACATCTTTAGCCCTTTCTGATTTATGCAAGGCAAACATGATAGTGGTGTAAGTCAAATTAGTGCAAGTACCAGAACAATAAGCCCAGCTTGACTGCTTCATCCACCTTTCCAACATCACATACGGCTTGATCAACAAATCAAATGTGGAGACTTCAAGGAGGCATCCCCCTTTAGACATGTAAAAATATACTTCAACAGCCTCTTTAATCTTTTCTAGCCTGCAAAGGCCTTCAACTAGCCTAGAATAACATATAGAATTCAAAACCCAGAACTTGGACTGAATGTGATAAAATAGCTCTAAAGCATCCTCATATTTGTTCAATTTACAACAGCTGGAGCTGCATACGTGCCACAATCAGGAACTATTGACTGTACAATCATTCTTCCAAGAAGCTCGTAAGTTTTATTGATGCCCACGTTCTCACAAATCCATCTGATTAGAATATTCCAAGAATCACAATCTGCTATGCCTCTCTCAGACATCTTCTCAAGAAGACTTTTTCCCAGAAAAAATTTACCAGTCTTACAGCAGCCTTCAAGCAATGCTTTATATGGAGAAGTTAAGTTACCACAGTCATTCTCCAAGAAACGTATTGCCTGAATATATCTTTCCACTTCACAAAATCCATTTACCACATCCACAAATCAATCAACAGGAGGAACCTCACCAATTTCTATTATCTCTTCAAGAATATTAGTTGCATCATCTAAATGAAGGTTCATACATAAACAATGAATCAATTTACTGCAAATTAGTGAATCTGGCACTAAATTAGCAGCTCTCATCAGCCTAAATGGCTGAATTCCTTCTTCTAGTCTGTTCTCTTGACAAAACAATGGAACAATGCAGGCATATGAATTTAGATCTGGCTGACACCCGAGCTCCAACATTTCATGCAAAATGAGCACTGCATCATCAACTATTATTCAGAATAAGACCTTTTACAACAATCTCAAATGTCCTAACGTTAGGACTACAGCCCTTTTTTCTCATCCTCCTAAACTGATCCAAACCTGATTCAACCCTGTTGGTCTCGAACAAAACCTCCAACAAAGAGTTCAAAGTATCAGCGGTGGGCACAAACCCTGCTTTCACCATTTCCTTATAAACAAACAGCACATGTTGGAAATCTGTTTTCTCTTTAACAAGGGCACCTAATAAATCATTAAATAAATTAACAGAGGGATAATACCCACTTAATGTCATGTTCACAAGAACCCGAACCGCCTCATTTAGCGTAGAATGTCTAACAAATGTATGAAGCAAAGAAGCAAGAGCCTCCTCCGAACCTACACATATACCTCTTGTCAAATTTAGACAAAAATGATCCATTTCCTTATTATTCCCAGCCAAACCCAGTTTCAAAATGATATGGTAATAGGTATCAGCGTTATGGTTAAAAGCTTTTCTGTAAAGCAGCCCATTTGAAAATCTTAAGAGCTGAGTTCACATCTTGTGTTTTTTCGAAAACCCGGATTAAGCTATCTGGGTATAGATTATTCCTCAAAAGCCTAATCTTTGCTTCAAAATGGTTAAGATATGGAGGGTTGGGGTCGGTTTCGAGCTTCAGTTGGAGAGTATTGGCGTAAGAAACGGAGAAATAGCGCCCAGGTAAGTTAAGCCATCGAGGGAGTTAGTTGGAAAATTTTAGAGTAGAGAGCCCTAGAAGCATCGGATTTGGAGCTACCTATCGACAGTAAAACAAGACGGGGAAAGAAAGAAAGATAGAGGAGACGACTGAGCTGAGAATTTATGTACTAAGGAGCTATCAGGTATACAGACTTACAGAGAAACTGAATTGTTCATGGCCAAGTTGCCAAATTACTAGTGTTGAAGTTGATCAATTGCCTCAGTTTGATGTCAGCAGCTACAGTTTAGGTACGCTTTATAGTTTACAGGGGTGGCAGAGGCGTTGGACTTCCAGGCAGGGCAGTGACCACCAGGACCTTTGGATTTTCATTTTCTATTTAGCTGTGCTTCTCAAGGCTCAACCTATGCTATGCTGCCATTGCCAAATACCGACTTTAGCCCATTTCCCTGATGTTTTCGCATAAGACGCATTTTCATTTTAGTATTAACTTAAGTTCCATTATTTCTCAAGTATTAGTAAATTAAAAGAAAGGCGGCGTTCCTCCTATCATAAATTTTATTGGAAGGCTATATATAGAGAGAGATTGATAAAAGCCAAAAGTATTGGCCTAAATTGAAATTAAAACACTAATCTCAATCAATGTTCATAGAATGTTGTAAGATGTGGTGTGAAACAACAATTGAGTGAACAAACAACCCTTAATTTTTTAAATTGAAGTGAATTTGTTGTTGAACACTTGAATATGTATACATATATATATATACGCAAAAAAAATTATTTATTTCTAATTACCATTTAATATAAGATTTGTACTTTCTGTAATAAACATATGTAAAATTACACTATAAACTACTATTATTAAGAGAAATGCGATTTACTCCATGAAAGTGAAATGGACCATCTACCACTAACGCTGAGGCCGCCCAACAGCGCCCCATCAAGCACTAAACTAAAGTAGTCCAGCCCACCAGAGATTACCGACTGAACAGATCAACGGCTATCAAAGGCTACACGTGGCGAGAAATCATTTGCCCATGCCAAATATTTGGATGTAGCCTTTGCCGCGCTTGGCTAAGGCTGGGCTGGGCTGGGCTAATATGTGAGTTAAATTTCAAAACAAAGCAAAAGGCCGAATGGGATCCACCACGAAACAAAACAAAAAACAGCTTGGGATTTCGTCATAATCACAAAACCCCAGGTTCGGAGTCCCCGAAGCAAGCAAAATAAAGCTCAAAACCGAACCTAACCTCTCTCTTCTAACACGAAACGCGCACTCGTTCTCTCTCCTCTCCGCTGCCTGCCTGTGGTGTGGACATGTTGTCGCTTAAACGCAGGGAATTGCCAATAATAATAATAATCCTACAAAACCACAAAAGTATTCCATGAATAAACTAAAGAGGATGCTTCTTTCTTTAATTTAATTCATCCAAAGAATAAATAAAAAACAAATCATTTCTGCTGCTCTGTCTGCTCTGCTTCGCAAGCTGAGGGATTAGAGACAGAGTTAGATCGTAAGGAAGTTGGTAAAGTGGTAACTCCCTTTCTTTCTTTCTTTCTTTCTTTCTTTCTTTCTCTTATCATGATTCTCTGTTTTTGTCTCTCTCCCTTTTCTCTTTTGAAGATTTGTTTTGTAAAAGCCAAAATCGTTTTTTTTTCTTTGGCTTTTTCAAGTAGAGACTTGTGAGGGAGGCGTTTCATATGTTTCTTGTTTTCTTTATGGACTCCAATTCAAAGGATTTCTACTTTCTCCGTAAAATTTTCCATTTTCAAATTTGAAAAACAAATCTTCCCTATTTTCAAATTCTAAAAGCTGTCTCTTTCTTTCCCTTTCTCTCTACTCTGCCCTCTGCAAGGACGCTTTCAGACACTATTACTGCTATAGTTTATTCGGCTGCAATGAAATATACTGATGAAGCTTTACGTCTCTCTCTCTCTCTCTCTCTCTCTCTCTCTCTCTCTCTCTCTTGTCTTCATAATACTACTAGCAGACTTATGATAGATAGAGATAGTCTTCTCTTCTTTCAAATCCTAATTTTGTCAAAACCATTTCTTTGCTTTAAAATTTTCATCTTTGATCTCAAACTTTGGAACCCTTTGCACTATTTCTAAGCTATCCTCCTTCCCCTCTCTCTCTCTTTCTCATTTTTTGTTCTTTTTAATATTTCAAGCTTGGTCCTCGCTGTCCCTTTTAAATTAAATGCACAACGACCCTGTTCACATGCATATTTCACAGGGAAATACCTTTCATTTACTGCAAGCAAGAAGTAGGTCCTGTCCCTAAGCCACTAGTTTTTTTTTTTTTACCCTTCAAGGGTCTTGATTTCTGTTGATATATTCACTATCAGATCTTTGACAACAACACCATTCTCACCGTTGGATCAAGAACGCGCTATCCCTGATGTCAGTTTCTGATCAATCAACCGTGTCGTCGTCATCCCCGCCAGTTGTTCCAAGGGATTTTGATCCATTATTGAAAGATTTGAATGAGAAGAAACAAAGTTTTCGGCGTAACGTCGTCTCGCTCGCGGCGGAGTTGAAGGAGGTTAGGAGCCGTTTGGCATCGCAAGAGGAGTCATTTGCTCAAGAAACCCTAATAAGACAGGCATGTGATTGCTGACGAGGCCTTTTATTTTGTGTGTGTTTTATGTTAACTGTCAGTCTTCAATTGAATGTGGGGTCAACTGGAATTTGTTTACTAATAGATTTGGGTTTTTTTTTTTTTTTTCATCAGGAAGCTGAGACAAAGGCAAGGAACATGGAAGAGGAGATGTTTAGATTGCAGACAAGGTTAGAGGAGAGGAATGGGCAGCTTCAAGCCTCGACATCTGCTGCTGAGAAGGTCCCACTTACATCCCAGTTCTTGAACTTTTGTCATTTCTTTGGCTGATTAATTAGCCTCATAAAACTGTGATTGTGTTTCCTTTTTACTTGTTGCTTCATCATTTGGAAAGAAACTATCATGCCCTAATGATGGTATTATGTGCTATGTTGATTGAGTTGATCTGCTCTAAAATGGCTCTTTTTTTTTGGTGTCTTAATGTTTTAAAGTTGTTGATGACTCACACATCTTTTGGCATGCCTTTTGGCTTTTCCTCTTTGGTTATTTTTGGCGGAGCCCATCATAGGAAAGGCGACCGAGTGTTTCTGATTTTATTTGAATGTTAACTCTTTATTGTAACTTGAATAAGTCAGGAGATTGTTGTCTTTACACATAAGATAATCTAGGTTGGTCACAAAATCAAACTTAATGCAGCCATTCAACAGTCTCATATTTTGCCAAGTTATAAATGTATTTATTTGATGCATTATTCAGAAGTTGATCTTATCGACTTCTTATTTCTTCCCATCTACTTAATTGTTAAATTCCTGATGAGGAATTCACTTTTAAGTTTTTGGTAATATTTTTATAAAAACATGAATTTCATTTTAGTCAGTAGCCTGATTATCTGCTAGAAATTCTTGTCAAGTCTTATCTGAGTCATCTGACTGGATGTTTTTGAATTATATTGGCATGTGATCCAGTTTAACTTTCTGCAATTTATTCTAGTCATTATATTGAATGATAAAGCCGAAATGATATTTAAATAAAGATGCTCAATCTTTAAACCTCATGTTAAATGATGCCTTATTTTTATGGGAATATTGCACCAATTGAGACCTTTGCAAGTGTCCCCTATACTAATTGCTGCCAGAGAAGACTCGCTTTATTCTGTTCAAAATCAAATATTATGCTTCCTCTTGATTTTAAACAATGGGCATACCAACAAACTTGGAATAAAACATGAAAACTACTTGACATAGTGTTGTATAGTAAGGCGCCAATTAGATAGCAATTTTATTTACAACTTGATAGTTTCAAACTATGGAGATGTATTTTTATTAGTAGAATGCTAGATCATAATTGAATTTTCCCTTATTTAATTCTTAAAGAAGCTCAAATATGATCTTATGTGAAATGCACACTGCATGTTGTGAAATGCATTGATGTAAAGGGTAATCCTGGTAATGGCACTAACATAACATGTTGTCTTCACCTTGATGGTTAGAAGACAATCTTGGGCCTCTATTTATAATTTTTTTTTTTTGTTTCTACTTCATCATCTATTTTAGCTTTCATGTAAAATTTGTCTCTTTTGGTATTGCCGCTTCAATGATTTTTTCTTTTTTGTTTAGACTAATGCACTTCTGGGTTTCTGATATGACTTTGTAATGTGACTCTCAGTACCTCAGGGAATTGGATGATCTTAGATCACAGCTTTCAGTCAATCAAGCAAATGCTGATGCCAGTGCTGCGTCAGCTCAGTCAGCACAGCTTCAGTGTTTAGCACTGCTAAAGGAGTTGGATGAGAAGAATAATTCACTGAAAGAGCATGAGGATCGTGTAACTAGGTTAGGAGAGCAATTAGATAATTTGCAGAAGGATCTTCAAGCAAGGGAATCTTCCCAACAGCTGCTGAAGGATGAGGTTTTGAGAATTGAGCATGATATCATGCAAGCTGTTGCTAGGGCTGGAGCAAACAAGGACTGTGAGCTCAGGAAACTGTTGGATGAGGTTTCTCCCAAGAATTTTGAAAAGATTAATAAACTTTTGATTGTTAAAGATGAAGAAATAGCCAAACTGAAAGATGAAATCAGGATTATGTCAGCCCACTGGAAGCTCAAAACCAAGGAATTGGAATCACAGGTATTTTCATGCATATGCATAAGTTGCCTTGAAAAAATATCCTTTGAATTTTATTACCATTTCACTTTTTATATAAAATATATATTTTAATGATCTTTTATCTATTTTATGGAGCAGTTAGAGAAACAGCGCCGAGCTGATCAGGAACTGAAAAAGAGGGTGTTGAAATTGGAATTTTGTCTCCAGGAAGCTCGTGCTCAGTCACGAAGACTCCAAAGGGTAATGTTAATATCTTGATTCATTTCCTAAGTAGGATTCTGGTTATCTACAGCTGCTGATGAGTTCTCCACTAATGTGCTGTTTCTTAAATATTTGTTTTGCATCAGAACTGAAAATGCTTGGATTGCTAATTTGTTTGGATCCATGTTTGAACTAACTTTCCATTAATGGGCTGGACCCTCTGCAAGTTGGCCCATTTCTTTTGCTGAATCACCTATGCTTACTGAACCAAGTGTTCCAGTTCTACTAGTAAATGGCTTCTGATACACTTTTATATGCATAAATGATGTTTTGAAGGCCATATTGTTCACTTTAAACAATTTACTACCTTACTTTTATTTTATCTTGGCCAACTCTGAAACATGGATAGCCACTACAAACATGAATTTTTTAGATCCCTTGGCATGTTTCAGTCCTTTCTTACTCCTTTCATAAAATCATACTTTTTCTGGAGTCATTTTCAGTTGCATGTCATACGCTGATCTCATCGTACTAATTTTGGCAGATGGGAGAGCGCAGGGATAAAGCTCTAAAAGAACTTAGAGATCAGCTGGCAGCAAAACAACAATGTGGAGCTATGGGTAATGAGAAACAGAATTTCTGGGAAACCTCTGGTTTCAAGATTGTAGTTTCCATGTCAATGTTGATCTTGGTGGTGTTTTCAAAGCGGTGACTTCGTTTAGTTATGTAGGTGTTGTGTATAATGAATACCGGAAGAGTTTAGGAAAGCCCCAGAGCTATTGCCCTTGTAGAAAGGCTTGTAGATGTAGTACAGGATCTTTTTCTCGGTATCAGTCGAAATGCCATTTATCCTCATTCTGAGCTACATGCCTACAATGATGTGATTTCACTGTTATTCTTATGCCAACAAAATGCATGACAGTTCATCCTTTTTCCTGTATCCTTATTGTGGCAGATTACTCATAAGCTAGCTGCATTGCAAACAATCATGATGACAGCTTTCACAATTCTTCATGCTTTATCCTGTGTTGCTGGATTAAATTAGTTATGATATGAAGAACATCACTCCTTGAATCTCGCACGGAACTAGAAAAATCTCCTGGTATTTACGTGAATAAAATAAACATGCAATTATATCTGTTATGAATGTGATCTGGATTTGTATTGAAGTCAAAAAGGTTTGGTATGATAATGATGGGCTCGGGACTCCACTGTTGAATAAATATTTTAGGGGTTGCCAGTACAATTGGAATCCGATGCCGTGGGCTCCAAAAATGTAGTCGTTAGGACTATGTTTTATATAAAACAACAATATTTTGTCTTTAATTTGAAGCCATTTTTTTTCAATGCTGCAATTGCGTTTGCTTGCTATAGTGTTTTTGACTTCTAGGCAAGAAGCTTTTTGACTTTGTATGGTCCTAGTAAATTGATTCATCAAGAAAATCGGTTGTGTTTGATCCAAAAATAAGAACAGAAAAAAGAATTGATTGATTGATGATTTTGCTGAGGTGAGATAGCATGTAATAATATTCTTGATTTTGCCCCTCTGTAAGCTAAAGCTTTATGAGTTCGGACCTTTGGCATGCTGCTCTTTTTGGGAAATAAAAAATCGCTGGTGTGTTTCATTTGTTGCAGAGAGATGAATTTCAGATTTACTATAAAAATTAAGATCAAGATTTTAGTAAATTAGTGAATATATATATGTCTCATAAATATTGAATGGCTTTGTTTGCACTCAATATGGTTTATGGCTAATGGGTACCATACTATTTTAGCTACTAATGCAATCTGGTGTTTTAAGTATATGTTTTTTTTTTTTTACTTTATTGCCAGTCCAATACCTTGGAAATGCTTTCCATTCTATCCAAACGAAGTCTAGTTATTCAAGAATTCTAGCGTTAACCATTTCTCTCTTGGTGCAAACCCATCAGTAATCTCCGATGATTTGATCAAGCATCCATCTCAAACCCACAAATTCCACTAGTTGATAACAAACATATACAAGATCATCAGTACCTACTCTACAACCCCAACCCATGCCTGCAACTGTGATCTCTCTAAAAACCATCCAAACGAACTTTTTTTTTTTTTCTGAAACTATCTAAACGTCAAACTTAATATCTTGTATGTTTCATGTAAAAACTATTTTTTACCAAGAGCAAGAAACATCTCTACATCTTGAGCAGATTATGCAGGGCGGCGAACATATTCAACAGGAGCTGACTGCTATGATCACTCACTGTGGAACTACTTGAAAGAGGATTTAGCATGAACTTCTGACCTGTTTATATACATGGCTCTAGGAAGATTACTCCAGCAACAAGGGATGTCACCAGAATGATGCTGCTAATAAAAGGTTGTAAACCAGCTGACATGGATGTTGATGTATTGACACTGGGAGGTGTGTCCGACCCAAAAACAGTTGTGGTAGCTGAGCCAGGGTTACTTGAATTCAACACTGAAGGTGGGGTGATGGAGCTGCAAAATACGTGCAGGGTCACTTCTCCAGTTTAAGCTTATATAATAGCAAATATGATGTTTCAAAGCAATCGAAATGAACTCTTTACCCTGGTATGCCAGCCCCTGATGTTGGTGCTGTTGTTGCTGGTGTTGCAGTTGAAGTTGATTGTGATGCAGAAGATGGGTAAATGCAAGATCCACTACCTTTGGAAAGTTTTAATCACAACATTGTAAGCTAAGTATCATTTAAATATTCAAAGATAGATAATTGACAAGAAAGCAAGAAAGCGACAGAAGAGTTGTCTTACTTGGATTGGTGTTGACTATGGTCGCTGTCCCCCCAAAGTCACAGCTAGTTGGCCCTGGGTTTTTCTGATAATAGCTGTTGAAAGCAAAGGATGCATGGTTTTGTAAAGTATTTGGGCTGTAACAATTGGCACCTTGCTGGATCTGTGAGCAGTCAGCTCCTCCAATTCCACAAGCATAATCCAACGCTGACTGAAGTGAAGTCTCCAACGCTCCAGTCCTGGCTACACACCAGCTCTGTCCAGGAATTGCAGGAGCATTTGTAGTTGCAGGAGGGGCTGCTGGATTTGTTACTGGTGTGCTGACTGGAACACCTCCTGCTGGGGCGGGATACGTTGTTACAGGGTTAGTCACTGGCTGTGGCCCTGCCCCTGGCACTATTATGGGTGCAGGTGTTGTAACCGGATTGGTGATTGGTACCGCCGGATTGTTGGGATTGGTGGAGGGTACTGTGACCGGTGTGGTGGTGGGAATTGGCGTTGGTGTGTCCGCAGGATTTGTGGGCGTTAGGGTAACAGGATTAGTAGGGGGGACAGTGACAACAGTTGGTGTTGGATTATTTGGAGGGAAGGAGACTGGTGTCGTTGAAGTGGGAGCAGTAGGGAAGGTTGTTGGCGGAGGGTTGATAATGTCATGTGCTATTTTTTTTACGCTACTAAGGAGTTCTCTACGAGAAGAAAGAAAGATCTGCTCTTCTTCCCACTCAAGTTCCTTTTGTACAAAATCTTCCGTTGCTGATACTTCTGCATATAATGCGGCTATCCGAGGTGTAATCTGGATGTTGTTTTCTAAAGAATTTTCAACCTTAGCAGTAAATTCAGCTACTTGAGCTGCGCTAGGAACAGCAGGGCTTTTAATTGTCAGAAGAATGGGAACGTTATTGCAAGGAAGAGTAGAAGCGCCAAGACTGGCTGCTTCAATCACAGACTGAATAAATTGATCTCCCATGCTCAATTCTCCATCAATAATAATGGCTTCTACAATAACAAAGGACCCAGTTTGCTTGATAAAACCAAAAATCCTATGCAGATCACTTTGGTATGTCGTACTATTCATCTTTTGTAAGAATGATAATGAAAATGCTGCCGAGACCTTTACTTCTTTGTGAAGATTAAAACTACTGAGGAGCGAATGAATTGATTTCAAGGCGGATAAAAGCTTAACTAACTCATTTTGCCCTCCAAAATCATTATTGATTCTGGTTACAACAACGCTTTCGATGTCAACATGTGGGAGAACGGCAAGAAGGTGGTTTTTCAGCCATGAAATAGCAGATGAGTTGGAGCTTCTCAAATTCTCAACTAAACTCTCATTTAAATGGAGATCAACAGACACACATGAGTTGGATAGAGTACTCAAATCCGTATGATCTGATACGAAGAGTCGAATCTGAAATGGGGACACCTTGTTTCTCAGGAGGAATGATATGGTTCTACTAGCTGAACAAGATGCACTTTTTCCCCTTGCATGATAGGAGAAACCCACCAGAGTTCCTGGTTGGACAAAGGTAGTTATAAGTAAATTAACTTCAAAAATTGTACTAAACATTTATGCATATGAATATACATGGGATGATCTAACTAAATTCTTCCTTAAACAAGGCATAATTAAAAACAGGTTCATATGACAGTTGTTTCTCAAAGTACAAAATGAGCCAGTTATTTGGCTTTTCCACTATATAAATTTGCAAGAAAGTAAAGAGAGTAACGAAGAGATGGTTGCTACTTACCAGAAGTGCAGATAAAAGGAAGAAACAGAAGGGATAAGATGAGACAATTAGAAGCCCCTTTAGCCATCATAATTAACGAGAGGTTTTCCTGGGTTTAGGCAGAGACCTAAATGTATTTTTATTGTGATTCAAACAATGGAGGTGTTTAAAAGACAATGCATACAAAAAATCTTAGGAATATAAGACGTTAGCGGGAGAGAAGGAAAAGTGTTGAAGATAAAGTTGCAGAGAGAAAAGGAAATAAAGTAAAAGAAGGATGGCTATGTTCCATGTAATGTAAAAGGAAAGATATTACTTTGTCATGAAGAATGGGGTTGGAAATGTTCTGTCTGTCCACTGTAGGAATGAATGATCGTCCATGCTTTTTAGCTTCTTTATCTTTTTTCAAATTAAGCCGTTTAGGCTCAGAATATAAAAGCAACAGCCTGACTTGGCAAATGACATATGCACATGCATTTACAAACAATGAATATGCCTTCTACTATCTAAAAGGATCCATGATGAAAAAGTGAAGCACACTATCATATGATGTGTTATATATCTAGTTCAAAGTTCAAACAAACTACAGTCACTAAGAAAAGATGGTGGTTGGACAAAAACAATAAAGGAAAGAAAAAGATGGTGCTTTGTTTAATAATCCTGCATATTCCCGCTATTCCCATCACATTTTGTTTTGCATCTATTCTGTTATAAGCTGAGGCTGATGCCAATGGATTCAAGATTTTGAATTTATAAAACCAGCACAACATGTTTCAACTTACTGACTAGGAGTGCACTAAAGTGAAAAGAAAGATTATTGTCAGAAACAATTGGCGTAACCCCAAATGGGAAGTTAAATATTTGAACTTGATTGGACTAAGTAAAAGATTAAATCAATGTCAATTTGGCTTAGCTCAGCAAAAACCACATGAATTAATTAATTTGGATTAAAGGAAAGGCAAAGTAAAAAAAAAAAGTGTCCCTGTTAGTAATATATTTTTCAGGCTCCAAGTGCAATTTCAGATTTTGGCGGTTTCTTGTTAGGATAAGATCTCATACAAATACAATGTCTATTCCATTCAGATGCTTTGGCTTGCAGTGCTTGCTTCTTAGAACCAGCATATCTTTCTTAACAAATGAAGGTGTCGAAGAAAAAGACCCAACATTTGAAACAAACAAAGATAGAGAAAACAATAGGATCCAATATTTTTGTAGCTAAATTAGCACCTATCCGCAAGGATTACATGTGATGGCTCATTAGAGATTTTGGTGAGCATCACATTCTTCAAACTACAAAAATGCATTACTTGCATAATTCTAATTTATATCAGCGACTGGCAAGCTACTGAGTGATGTCAATTGGTGCCACTTCTTCCTTCAGACATTCTAATACATGTAAACCATGTGGGATAATCTATTGTTGGCGCTTCGCTTCTTTTCTTTCAAACCTATAAATCAAAAGCACCCTCAACTGACTAGATCCCATCGGAAAGCAAAGTATCACTACTCCTCATGTCTCATGCCCACGATAAGGTTTGTACATAGATTTTATATAAAATCTTTAAAAAGTATAATTCTGATTTAAAAAAAAAAAGCAGCTTACTGAGTTATGGCCGCACGCAATTTGCTTTGTTATTGGCTTTGTTCTTTTACTCGTATAAATGAAAACATTAGTAGCAGTGAGAGGTGATGACTGCCAATAACTGCGTGATTTGTTAGTAAAATACTAAGACTCTTAGCTTCAATTATCGAAGTAAATGGTGGTGACTTCTTCCCTTTGCTTCTAACCTCTCTTATATATGGATGGTATATATGCTTAATCTTTCCATCACTAAGAGCAAAATTGACTTAATAAATAAACCCATGTCATGTCGTGTACATATGTCGGCAACTTTTGGAACATATCAACGAAATTTCCGGTTACAAGATAGAAAGCAAAGCAATGTGTTGGTCATACACTAGCGATGGCTCGTGGCTCGGGAAATATATAAAAAGAACACAGTATTTCAGTTCGAAGAGTTTATATTCAAAAACATCAACTTAAAGAAAGAAAGAGAAGTTATGAATGTCTCAGTAGGCTTTGGTCTTGGTGAAAAGAAGTAAAAGTAAAACCCCTTCATGTGATGTGAATATGATACTTAAATGTGAGGGCTAAGAGAAAGAAATGAATTGATACCAGAAAATTGCAGGGATGGTGATACTGTAAGGATATAATGCAACATTATTGCCCAGCAATATATAGATATGACAATAGTGTCACAGAGGAATATCACTTGAATGAAAGAAAGATTCAAAGCTTCATTAACAACTGATATCCCATCCATTTGTCAATACGAGTAGAATATAAATTACAATTTCCCATATTATTAACAAACACAACATTATGATTCATTATCACTGTAAGGTCTGTCAAGTTGTGGTTATGATCCATATCCAATGTTGGCAGACCTCCTGCTATAATGTACAAGGGAAGGGAGAAATCAACTTTTTTCTTCCACTTCTATGTAACACCTCCTGTTAGTGTATTATTCACAAGGCGTGGTGGGGTCCACTAACAAATCACTGAAGAAAGGGTCAAAAATTGCTTCTTTAGCTGAATCATATTTGTCCAGACGCTTCTTCAAAGACCGCAAATCTCTCTCATTCTTTGAAGAACGTACCTGACAAACCATTAGAGAAAAAATATTTTGTCACAATAAAACAACAAAGATGTCAAGTCTGTCAACTAAAATTGTTAAAGGATGGACAATTAGTTGTTATAATAAAAAAAGAAAGTGATGATTGCGACATTATTCAAAGTTCATAGATAACATGCATCATTTCCTAATTTATAGGATGAAAATCACTTACAAATGTTTTCTTCAGCAGCACTATATCCACCAAGTATAACAGCCATAGCACATTTGTTCTGGGAAAACTGTAGAAGGACAAAAATCAACTATGTACTTATGTACAGCATCCATACAAATTTCAAAATGTAACAGCATGAGAAAATGTGGTTTAATGAAGAGAAGGACCAAAGCCTTGGAGAGAAATTTAATGCCCTCCTGGGATATAAACAGGGGAAACAAAGATAAATAAATAAATAAAAGCTTGAAATGCCTCAAATGATTATTCCTCTAATGGATACACCAACTCCTTTCCTTAATGTATGGCATAGGGTATGCATGAGCAGCTGTGGATCTCTTCTTCCCTAGAAATTCTACTGGAACAACCATACAACCGAACTTGATTGTACAGGTTAACTTGCTTTAGTTAGGAACAAAATCACTTCTACTTTCACTTTAAGCACATAAATAAATAGTTGTAATAACCAGCCTAAATGCGGCACATAACAACATATTAGAAGTATTAGTAACAACTGGAAGACCAAGAAAAAGAATAGAGGTTTTATAAAAAAACCATGATTTAACTGAAAATTTCAATGCTGCTGCAGAAACCAGTTCATTCATGATAGGGTTCACTTTGTTTAGTTAAAGTAATGTAGGGTAGTAAAGGCTAAGTGCTTGAATGAATGAAACAGCAGAAGCGACCTATGTTCAGATGTGAAGAGATAAGAAAATACCTTCCTTCCCAGTAATCTTCTGTAACTTCTTTCATTTTTCGATATGTTTCTGACTGCATATGATAATTCTTTAGTAAATCAATTTCGCTAGGTTAAATGTGAACTCATGTTTGTTTGTAACTATGAATAGAAATTCACAGCTCATCCCATTTTCTTACTTGTTTGTCTCCTTTTGGACCTTTGAAAAGATAGGGGTCCATCGATAGATCCAAAAAGAATATACTTTCTCCTGTATACAAAAACCATTAAAAAATTTTTATCTAATAAATCCTCTAATGTAATAAAATGTTTTTTTTTAAACAAAAATAAATAAATAAATAAATAAAAGTGAAGGAAACTTTCACCAGTGTTTATTCTCGACAATGTAAAATCAATTATTGATACCAATAACCCAAATGTCCTAATGAACATTTTCTTGCCCTCAAGAATAAACTTCATAGTGTGAGAGTCCCTTCGGCTCAAAAGTATGTTTCCCCTGTAAAAAGGAAAAAAATTCAATAGTTAGGAGTCAGAATCAGGACATAAAGTTACCAAAAAAATGTGACAGCAAGAAGACCAGTGCAGGTCACGGTGTTCAAACTCATATGCAGCTTCAGCCACGGCCAGGGCAGCTGTAACCTGCAATGCACAATGGGTAAGTCAGCTGTAAGCCAGTAGAAACAGATAAAAAGATCCATGAATCAAGACTTGATTTTTTTCTCTAGAAAATTACTTTTCAAAAAAAATCTTTTTGTTTAAATAATTTTGCATCACAAGAAAACTCTTTGATTACCTGAACCAATAAACTTCGTGCTTCATCAAAGTTCTTGAGTACAAAGCTTTCAAGATCTTTACCACCATGTTGTAGAACAAAGACGACATAGCGCTGTATGCAAATTCATCAGGTAAAGTAAATATATATTTGTAGTTTGGGCCATAAGTTTGGGAGTGTCCTAAATGTGCGTTTAAAATAGAGCATGAAGTATTTATAAAGTGTTTATTTATAGCTTTTTTGTGTAGGCAGTCATCAGCAACATGGAAAAGAAGATGCCTGTTTCCCTGGGAACTCTTTGGGGTGATCATTTTCTGAGCCATTCTTTTCATCCCATTTTTCCCAAGCTCTAATCAATGCTGCATCATACGGACCTTGGCAAACCTTTAAACTGTCACAGAAAGAGATGAATTAGAGATGACAGACAGGCAAATAAATTGACACTGACATGCAATTCTAAGTCTATGCATGACATTGGTGGATGACGGGTTTAACCAAGTTAGCCTACCTTGTGCCAATATTTTAGTTTCATGCATTTACTATTGAGCTTGACCAAGTTCCAGCCAATGTGAAGAACAATCATCACAACAGGAAGCACAAAGTGCAGGCTAGGCTACAAACAAACTGATATGGTGAAATTGAATATGCAGAATCACTCATGCATATAAGGAAAATATTTCATGCATCATGGCTTTCTATTGAACATGACCCTAATAAGCCAACTAAGAATATAAACTGCTTCTAATTGAAATGTTTGGTTATCGGAAGGTATGTAACAAAGAATGTCACAGAAAAACATGATGTGGAATTAATACATACTCAATTGTTTCAATAAAGGTCGTGCAAGCATTAAAAACATCATCTTTGAATTCCCGTAAACTATTAAGAGTTTGTGAGAGTACAGCCTCCTCAAGCAATTCTTCTGATTTCTGAAGCATAGGAAAGCATATGTATTAGTGATAAAACAAGCAAGTGAATTGGCCAAAAGAAAAAAAAAAAAAGCAAGTCATGAATTTCATTCAAAAAATCTACTCATGTCAAAAATAAATTAACTTGCAAACAACCAACAGAAACAGTAATTTCATTAGGATAAATACCTTTTGTACTTCTCCATTTACTGGAAAATCTCCATCAAATGGAACTATTTTGCACACAGTGTTGCCTGCTCTGAAGGCTTCTCCATAAGTACCTTCACCAACTTTGGCAATACTTTCTGGATCACTGAATCAACAAGGTTTCACCATAACAAATCCAAGCAGGAAGCATGGTCAATTGAATTTAGTGGAGAGAGGAAGTATAAGAAGAAAAATGCAGTGAGTTAAAAACACTATTGAAACTAACGCCCTTGCACTTATTATATAGCTGGACCACAAAGATGACGAGTGAAACCTTTAAACATATAAGTGGGCATTTCTGATTTCTGAAAATAAGACAGCACATTACACGGTATAATGATATTATAGCATAATCAATAGCATATAAAGCGGGAGGCTTCTGCATTGTGGTAAAGTCAGATGTACACAACCCCCCTCTCTTCCATGCTAAATCAAAAAAATATTACGTGCAGTTCGCTTCTAGGGGAAAGGGAAAAAAATTTAATTCCGTAGGGACTTACCAATACTTGGAGAAAAGATCAAGAAGCTTTGACGGTGCTGACTGTTGACAAATTTCCAGTAAAGCAGAAAATGGATCAACATGATCAAGATCTGACGATGTTGGTGTAGACGCCAGGGAAAGCTTCCTAATAGCAGCATTTATATCTTGACAGCCGTCATCACCACCACTTGTGGATATCGGATTGCACTTTTCTGGAGTTCTTAAACTTGAAAATTTCAGACCATCACTATATATAGAATCCATTGGGGAAGCTGGAGCTTCTAATATTTTGGACAATGTGCTAGAAGGCCCACAACTGAAGTTCATCTTCTTTGAAAAGAGCCACTTCTCTAATCTGGATGAAACATGTGGTATGGGAGCAGTGACAGTTTGATTGCCCGTGGCCCATGTCCCAAAGTGTTTTGGTGACGGGCTCTCCTCCAATAACTCAAAGGCATCAACCTCTTGAAAGTATTCTCTCTCCTCCTCAAAGCTTAGAGGTTCTGGAAACTTTCCCTGTAAACAAGAACAGTTTGCCATACTCTTAATTAAGTGAAATGAATTTGCAATGACAAAGTAATGAATGAACCTATCTCAAGACACTAGACAGGAACATAAGTAGTTGTGAAACAACATTAAAAAAAAAATCATAAAGGAAAGAAAGTTGAGATGGTATTTGGCATCAAGGTTAGAAGAAAACAGTATGCATAAAGGAGTTGAGAGAAAGGAATGGGTGCCATACTTTAGGAACAGGTGGTTTTCCCCTTCTCTTGGCCTGCTTAGGTTGTGGTAGATTCTTCTCACAAGGACCAACAGCAATACTTGTCCTCCCTCTGAATGAAGCAGCATAAGCAGTCAAACGTAAAATTGGAGCATAAGTGTGAAAATGTGTCATCCGCAAAGATTCCTTTTTGAAGCAATAAGAAAGAAAAAGGAGGCATTTTTATTTTATTTTATTTTGAAATTTGAAGAGAAGCCAATTAAAGAGAAGGAACCTGGTGGAAAGCGAGCGATTCCAACTGACACGCTTGTTAGCAGCAACCAAACTGAGGCGATTGCGGTTACTGGTTTCCAGCACCTCCACTGACTCGGAGGGGGTAGTGCGAGTGTGAGGTGGCGGTCGTCTTCGGTGATAGATGAGTTGGGTTGTTGTGTTTGTGGATTGTTGCTCCTCCGACTCCGATGCTCCTATGATTTCTGACCAAATAGCAACCTGCCCACCCGCTTTTGCTTTGCGATCCATGTTTAATTAAAAGACTACACTTTGGTTGAGTTCAGTGAGATAAAACATTGGTACAAAGAGACGGTGACTGATTTTGATTTTGATTTTGAAACTCCATGGAGGCGGGAGTTGGGGGCTTTGGTCCAATTACCCCTTCCTGGATCTATAAGCCCACTTTTTTCGGCCCAAAAATTCCGAGTGCAAAGTCCACTTAAGCTTTATCCTAAACCCACTCGCTCCGAACTCGATCTGATTTTTTATAATCATAAAACTGGTATCCATATCTGATCCAAATTTTTTTATTTTTTAATATCCGAACCCGTCTCGAAATTTAATATTGTATAAATCGTACCCGACCCCCTATCCGACTTAAAATTAATAAAATATTATTTTTAAAAAATAAATATATAATTATATAATTATATATAAATAAAAATTAAAAAATAATTTTTAATATAATATCAGGTCAGGTCGGGTTTGCCTAAAATCCGAACCCGATCTAACCTTAAATTTTTTTTAATAATACCCGACCCGAAACTCAATTTTCAAAAAAAAAAAAAATCAATCCTATAAAATCAGATCAAATCGAGTCAAAACCTGTCGAATTTAGATTGGGCTGCCAACCGTAACCATTCATCCCATCCCATTGCATATTGAGATATAAATATTATTCATTCCAACATGTAAAATGGTCATGACTTAATAATGCATGTTTAGAGAAATACATTTGTTTAATAATCATATATACCCTAACTGATAATTAACATTAATTATGCTTTCAATAATATTACTTGGACTAGGCGAGGGGACAGTGATTTATATATGTTTTCCGTATTTGATTTTTTCTGATTATAAAAAATAAATAAATATATATATATAAATTAGTCTTTCAAAATCAACATTTGTTAAGATTTCTTTTTCTTAATATATATCAAGGATTACATATTAGACTAACCAACCTACCTGCTATATATACTATATGATATTATATTCAATTATCATGATCATTACGACATATTAATTATCTCGCTTTATCATTCACCAACATGTATATCTTTTTTCTTTCCAGTTAGAATAAAAAAATTCAAAATTTTATTTTTATTATTATTTTTATTATTATTATTACTATTTTGAATAAAGATGTATGCATCAAGTCAAATAAACTTGAATATATTACCCTTCTTTATGAATGGATTGCTATAATTTATTTTTAATCACATAAAGATCAACCAATATATCTTAATTAATTAATTTTTATCTAAACCCACAGAAAACGAAAATCCTCTCTCTCTCTCTCTCTCTCTCTCTCTCTATATATATATATATAATTAAAATTATTATCAACAATTATGGCCCTAGTTATAACTGCATGCATCTAAGACAATGGAACTGATAGACCTTAGACCACCATAGGTATGCACAGATGTACTTTTCATCACTATGTATACACTATGTATATACATTTTGTTTCTGTCACTTATTAATTAAACAAACAAAAGTGCATATATATATATATATATATATATATGCATGTGGAACAATGTACAAGAAAAAGATTTACCACTGTTTTCGAGTCCCTGAATGGACGATCTGAAATTTGCTTGATATACTATTATGGGTTTAGCTAGAAAGCAAAGCATTATGAATTTGATGGAAAAGACCTAAAGCAATCAACTCGAGCGTCAATCGTGCGTTGGTGTTTTTTTTGGGTGACCCCGGTTTCGGTGGCCATTGGGTTCTATTTGTGTTGCCATGAAATGGGCCAAATGGTTTTAGTGCAAAACAAATCACTACAGTTGATAGCTTTATAGATCTGCTCTGCGGATGATGTGATGTACCATTAAAATATTAATTAAAAAGATTTGCATGCTTTGATTCCACAAACTCTACGTTTACCACATCTCTATTGGGAACATTATCAAAGCTTTATCAACATATACTTAAAAGATCAAAAGCTTTATACAATCCATTAACAAGTATTGCTCTTAATCTTGTATGTAATAAGTATGTTAAAAGATAAAAATTATAATTTTATGTATAATTTTATACACCAAATGTATCCTACTCAATTTATTAATATTAATTTAATTGATTTAAACTATTAAACTGAAGCAAAGAATTTTAAATCAAGCCTTGAAAATCAAGAGATATAGAGTTTGAGTGAAATTTTTGCAGTAATACTAAATAACTAAATTATAATCATCCTACATCTTACTTGGAAAAACAATAGAAAAAAAAAAAAAAGACTAGCACTGGCTGTTAGTAACCTTTAATCACTATCCACATGTTTGAAGAATAACCATTCCTATTCATTTGATCAGCACTAAACTCTATATTATATGTCACATTAATTGATTATTGCTTATATATCATAATTATCCTTTTTTCCATATTCCTGATTGAGATGTTTGACTAATCTAATTGGAGCAAATGAAAATATTAATTGGAGAAGGATATAAAAAAAAAACAACGAGGAGACATCATGTAGACAAGAGTCACATATATTGAGTTGACATTCGAGTCTAATTGAGTCACAGTAACAAACTTAGGCCAGAAAATTTTTGAGGGAAGAAAGAGTGAGTGAAATGGAAAAGAGAAGGGTAAATTAGTGATAAAAAAGTGAGGTTCAAAGCAAAAGACCGGAGAGAAGAAGAGACTTTGAAGGCTTTAAACATTTGGAAAATGCTTGCTTGTGTTTTACTGTATGTATTAGTAACATGTAATGTGGTGTAAGGCATCTAAACTCACTACCTACCACTGATAACTCCATCCCTTCTTCTCTTCTCTTTTATTATTCCCCTCAACTCTAAACCCATTTCAATGTCCATCTACTTCTCTCAGGCTCAGCCTCTTCCTGGCTTTGCCTTTGTCTTTTCATTTTCTAGGAGCCTCATTTCTTGTACCACATAGCTTCACTCAAGCTTAGGTTCACCTACACATTTCCCCAGAAAACAAATCATCTTCTTTTAGCTATTTAATTGCTTCTTTTTTTTTTTTTTGACTAGTTAGTGCATTTTGGTTTCTTCAATTGGCTGCTGTTGCATCTGGGAACTGGCCACATTTGGGCTTCCTAAATTGGCTTGTTAGTCTCAGATCTGAGCTTGTTTATTTGGGTTTTTTCTGTATGAGGAGTGGATGTACCCAATTCAAAGATCTGAACTTTACTGCTGGAAGGTAAAGATGCTGCATTTGTTTATATGCTCCTTTTTTTTATCAAAATTATTTTATTTTTATGTTGCACAGAAAAAAGTTTCTCTGTATCTGGAGCCATAATTCAATAATGTTGTCTGATCTGTTTATTTGCTAAAATAAAGGTTCTATTTTGCATAGCTTGATGCTTCTGCTCCTTGGTTTCTTGTGTGGAAATGCTGTATGCCAAGTAAAATATAAGATTTGGAATGGAAATTTTAGTACTGTCACAAGGATGATGGAACAATAAGAACCTTAATTTTAGTTTATGTTTATGTATTAATCAAATTTCTTTTTTACATCTGATGTCAATCATGTAGGTTTTGAATATCTGAAAGAAATTAAGAAAAAACAGACATGGCAACTGATCTCAATGCAGAATTGTCCAAGAAGACTGCCATTTTTGGTCTTAAGGTCTGGGAGGTTATTGGGATTGTTGTTGCATTATTTATCATAATCATCCTGTCTCTGCTATCATTTTGTTTAACTTCCCGGAAGAAATCAAGAGCTAGAAATAAGCTTCCCCTTACCCAAATCCCATCTGTTTCTAAGGAAATAAAGGAAGTCAGGGTGGAGCAATTGTCAACCAATGATTTTGTTCCTCGTGATGGTATTCTTCTTACCATTCATGATAAATCGAGTGACAAAGAGTCAGATAAGGTTCTGGTTCATCTGGGGATGGGAAAATCCAAGAGTGGAGACAATAGTACTCAGTCCGGTTCATTTCCCCATTTAGAAAAAGATGGTGCAGGGTCTCAGTCAGGAGAAGAAGGGAGTTCTGGCACAGTAACTGTTTATAAACCCTCTTCTTCATATCCCATCACTGCTCCTTCTCCTCTAGTTGGCCTGCCTGAATTCTCTCACTTGGGTTGGGGTCACTGGTTTACACTGAGGGATCTTGAACTTGCCACAAACCGGTTTTCAAAGGAAAATGTTCTTGGAGAGGGTGGATATGGCGTTGTTTATCGGGGCCATTTGATCAATGGGACGCCAGTGGCAGTTAAGAAGATCCTCAACAACTTGTGAGCCTATATGTGTGGACTTTAAAAGTTGGTGTTATTTTCTTGTCCCAATGTCTTGTTTAGCTAAACTATTTATTATCTTCTCTTCAGGGGCCAAGCAGAGAAAGAATTTAGAGTGGAAGTAGAAGCTATTGGGCATGTGCGCCACAAAAATTTGGTTCGTCTTTTAGGCTACTGTATTGAAGGAACACACAGGTGTAGTCTTCTTTCACTATGTTTTTGCCTGGTTAAAAATTTTGACTGGTTACCTGGATAATGGCTTATCCTTAGCAGTTGCAGAATTAAGTCACTCATGGAAAAATAGTTTGTGTTTAAACATATCAGTAGGAGTGGCAGTCCTGCTATCTAGATATTGACAAGTTTCTGGCTTATTGCTGTTAACAAAAGACTTGTTATTTAAAATTGCAGGATGTTGGTTTATGAGTATGTCAACAATGGAAACTTGGAACAATGGCTTCATGGAGCTATGCGTCAGCATGGATATCTTACTTGGGAGGCTCGCATTAAAATTCTTCTTGGCACAGCTAAGGCGTAAGTTACTATCTCTACATACATTGCCATCAGTCTAGTTCTCATTTGGCATGATGGTTCTTCTTGCAGTCTTGCCTACTTGCATGAGGCCATTGAACCAAAGGTGGTGCACCGAGACATTAAGTCCAGCAATATATTGATTGATGATGACTTCAATGCCAAGGTTTCCGATTTTGGTCTGGCCAAGTTGCTGGGTGCTGGGAAAAGTCATGTTACAACCCGAGTTATGGGAACATTTGGGTATGTATTTTCTCTAGATTGTCTTGATGTTTGTATATTTAGGACCTTTATTCTCTCTGTCTCTCTGTCTCTCTCTCTGTTTTGTTGTCTGATTGTTGAGGAATAGTCATCCCTTGACAACTTTTCCCTTCTCCTAAAACCATACAGATATGTGGCTCCTGAATATGCAAATACTGGCCTTCTGAATGAAAAGAGCGATGTCTATAGCTTTGGGGTTGTACTATTGGAAGCAATCACTGGTAGAGATCCTGTGGATTATGGTCGTCCTGCCCATGAGGTATGCAGTAGTCATGGATACCATCTTTACTAAGCTGCTGCAAACTCAATTATATCTTTTGAAAGCTAGATAAATTTAATGCTTTTGTTACTAAACCCTCGAAATCTGTCAGTTGACATTTGATTATTTAGGTCTCCTTACCATATAATAGGAGTGCAGCTTGTTCCAGGCCATCATCACTGCCTACCACCGGAACTAACTTAAGGATTGCTTTGTTCCTGTTAAAAGGCATGCCATCTTGTGTTCTGTATTGATGAGCTAGTGAACTGACCGTATTTGTTTCTTTGTGATATGGTGGACCAAAGTACATAACTAACTAAAACTTTGAAATTTCTGGTGCTCTGAAAATTAACTTGTTAAGGCTGTGCAACTGGCTATTTGCTGTTGAATGCTTCCATGCCCCTTGTGTTTTGGGAGGTATTTCTACACCTTCCTGAACTTTAATCTTCATTCTAAAGGTCTAATTTTTCGAACTTCAAAATTATTTAGAGCACCAAGGCATGGATATGTAAAAGGTAACAGCATTCTGCACCTATACTATGGTGAGCTCCTAATGTTTCAACTTAATGGTCATGGTTAGTCAAAGGTCTAATTCTAATTGACTTAGCTGGATTGAAATTACTGATGGACTTTTTAGTTTTTATATTTTAAGAGGTTTTTAGGTTTTATTAAACATGAATCTTTATGTTTACAGGTAAATCTGGTTGAATGGCTGAAAATGATGGTTGGAAGCCGGAGGTCAGAGGAAGTGGTAGACCCAAATATTGAGGTTAGACCGTCAACAAGAGCTCTGAAGCGTGCCCTTCTTACTGCTTTGAGATGTGTTGATCCGGATTCTGAAAAAAGACCCAAGATGGGCCAAGTTGTGCGAATGCTTGAGTCTGAGGAGTATCCTATACCAAGAGAGGTTAGTGTTAAATTCATTTCTGTAGCATGATGCTAAATATGGTGGATTCAAGTTGGACATTTTATTAAAGAAAAGAAAATAAAGGACACTTGTTAAAACTTGGACATCTGACTTGACTGCTTCTTTAGTTTTTTTCCCTCATCGCTTAATGCTTATACAATTTGTGCCATTTCCTGTCTTTACATATAGCCAAACCTTCTAGAGGTAGACTACAAAAGACATGGATGCAAGTTAAAAAAATGGTATGCGGGTTAAGGAAACAGATGAAAAGGTTGTTTTTTAATAGAAATGAGTGGTGCAAAAAGATTCAAAACTACAACCTAACATGATTCCTTTTATTGGTCTTTCGTACAGCCGCTTCCAAAGTTATGGGATATAAGGCTTAGTTTGTTGTTGTTTTACATATAGCCAAGCATTTCTCAGTTTTTTAGCCAAGAGTATTATTACTTGACTCGTTTGGTACTATCTTAATGTGACTTTACCTCTATAGTGATAAGTGCATCTATCTCTTCCTTCTCTCCATTTCTTACCTCTCATCTGTTGCTTTTATTATTGAAATCCTCAATAAGTTATCTGCTAAAATTGTAAGATAAAAAGCTGTGCCTTATAATCAACTTGTGCCAAGGAATAGTAGTATCTTTTTTTTCCCTTGTTTCTATGTTGTTTTAATCAGAAAGCTTTCTTCCCTTCCCGTAGTTCACTTTCATATCACGCCCAGAAGCACTTAATTATGCTTATGATAGTCGTCAAGTGTATGTTGTTTTCTTCTGAGTAGCCAGTTTATCTGTTCTCTTTTGGTGAGCTTCAAAGGGATGACTTGTTAAATTTTAAAATCAGGATCGAAGGCACCGTAGGACTCATGGGAATAGCTTGGAAGTAGATTCACAAAGGGATAATTCTGACACTGATTGGAGTGATTATCCAGCCTCCAGATCAGAGAGCAAGCGGACACAATCCTAACCTAAAATGCAAACAGGCTGGGGACGGAGGGTGGGATTCTTAAAATTTTTTTCCGTGTTAAAAGTTGTTGGGGTTTTCTCCATATTAGTTGTCGATAAGTAGGGAATGGTGGTAAAGAGTGGGGAAAGGGAAGGTGATCCCATATTCTTTTGCCTTTTATTATTGTTGATGTTGTTGTTTCGCCTTTTGTTTTAAAATTGAACATAATTTGTAGTTGGAAGAGATGATTTGTTTGTGTATGAAATTGGCGTTGTGAAGAGGCCAAGATGATTGTTAAAGCTTAAAGGGTGAGTCAACTCCAGAATGTTCAAGTATTGTTATTCAAAGCTAGCAATAGTCAAGGTTTCCGAGTAAATTTAATTCACTAATGATGATGCTGTCTTCAGTTGTCATCAACATGAACCATAGATAGACTAAAAGAATAATTTGCAGTTATTTTTTATGTAGTCTACGACTACAAGCCACCACGGAGCAAATCATGTTGGTTATAATCGCATATGCAGCTGCAGGCTTCAATCCTCATCATCATTAATTAAACAAACCGGCACCATCATATACTATACCATAAACAACTGCTTGCCTTGCCAACCAAGTTCAATTTATCCCTCTCGATACTTTTGAAAATGAGCCATCTAAATTATATATTCAACCCTAAGAATCTTGTCACCCAAGTCATGTTTCTTATTGGACTAGCTTTCCTTTTTGTAAAAATAAATGTCTGCAACATAACGCACGTGACCCGTATTTTCGTCACACATATATTATTAACAATAATTAATTTCAATATGTTGCCCAATTCTTTGCTTCTAATAAAGCTCATTTTTCAGTATATATTACGACTAGGTATTTTTAATTGACCAATTGTGGCCTAGCTGGTTTGCTTTTTTTTTCCCATCTCAGCATACTATGATCTGTATATAAATTTCATTCAAAGCTCCACTTGAACGCTGTTTATAGTAGGGCTTGACGCCAATGCAGTCTTTGCTTCTGCAGACTCGTATCTTTAAAGGTAAAAGAAGGGTCTCTTGTAATTCCCAAAAGAAAAAAACAAGTGCTGCTGCTACTGCTACTGCTGGAGGCGGAGGTGGATCACTTCATGTGTGGACTGCATATGTAACAATTTTATTTAGCTGGATACATCAATCCTTTTTTTTTTATTGGAAGCAAAGTCAAAAGTTAACTCTACTCCTTATAATGTAATTGAAGAAGTAAAACATGTTGAAATAATTCCCCACTATCTCTCCGGCTCTTCTTGGTTTTTATTTCTTTTGTATATCCATTATGGTATGTCTACTTAATTCCAAAGTCGTATTCTAGCTCATAAAAAGATAATCATAATCTCTTATGACCATTTTCAAATTTCTTAGACATCAAGGATTAAGAATGATGCATTACCTTACTTCAGCAACCTCTGTTGTCTAACAGATACCATAAGCAAAGGCTTGATTATCTATATGTAAATATAGACAACTTCTTCCCGGTGTATCATAAAGGGACTACAGGTTTTTTAGATTATCAAACATGGCTCAGACGGTGGGTATAGATGAGATAGAATCATTTAGAATTGAGTTGTCAGAGGTTGGTAGAAGTCTGAGATCATCATTTCGGCTTCATGCCTCTAGCATACGAAGTAGCTCAGCCCAGAGTTCTAGGAAGGATGATGCTGATGTTGAATATGCTCTGCAGTGGGCTGCCATAGAGAGATTACCTACATTTGAACGCCTAAGATCATCTTTGTTTGATGAAGACAACAATGGAGGGATGGTTAATGATCAAGGAAAACGACTGGTTGATGTCACCAAGCTTGGAGCTCCAGAACGGCGCATATTCATGGAGAAGCTCATCAAACACATAGAAAATGACAACCTTCAGTTGCTGCGGAAAATTAGAACTAGAATAGATATGTAAGCATTCTTTTCCCTTGTTTTAACCATGCATCTGACTGTGTTTGTGAAGCTTCATGCATTTGTATTGTATGAATTGCATGGTGTTGGTTTGTTAACTGGGTTGCTGGTTGGAGTTGCTTGTTTTAATTTGCTTATGTACATGGTTATGCAACATGTTCTTATGAATTTTCATGGTGAAAAATATATGCATTGGTGATTTCAATAGAATTATGGTGATTCTGTAGAATCCAATTAGAATTATAGAAGAATTATAAATACCGTCTAGATTGAGTTAATGCTGCATCATATCCACACGTTATTAGACAAATAGAAATTCTGTTCACATCATCGAATTACTAGTTATGAGTATTGGTAATCTTCTTCTTTCCTTCATAGGATTTGATATAATTGCTTTTATTATATTAATTCTTCAATTCAATGTTCACTGAAGTTTTTCTTTCTATTTTGGTGCGTAAGATGAAAAACAAGAAGCAGAGCAAGTCTGAGACCTCTTAAAGGCTACATCTTAGACATACATATGCATTTTCTCAGCGAAAAAGTTCATAAAAGCTGTGATGGATTGATTGTAGGATTAAATTTAAATTGGATTTTGCACTTTGCAGAGTTGATGTGAAGCTTCCCACTATAGAAGTAAGATATAAGAATTTGCATGTGGAAGCTGAGTGTGAGGTTATCCATGGAAAGCCCCTACCAACTCTGTGGACATCTTTTCAGCGCATGTTCCCTGTAAGTAATTTCATTTTCCAACAATAGTTTGAGAATTTGGCAATTGACCTTGTGATTGGTTTCTGGAACAAAAAGAGGGTGGGTGTTGTATTTTCAAGTAAAGGAGAGTTGAATAAACGTTAAAACTGTACCAACCACAAAGCGAGCATAGGTTGTCATATTGTCATAGTTAATGCAAAACAGAAAAAAAAAAAAAAGTAAAATAAATTTTAATGTAGATGCTGATGTTCAATGACTAACGACACTATAACAGTGTAGTGAACCCAAATGATTCTATTTTATGATCTTGTTTACATCTCTAGTTTACCGTAAGTAATGTACAGAAGATCAGGAATATCCATTCTATAGGGTTTCCATGTCCCGCTGTTCCTAAATATGTTAGCGTGCTGTTTAGACTGCTTAATTTACACGCTTCATTTTCCAGGATGTTATGAGGCTCTCAGGTGCCAAGTCTCATGAAGCCAAGATAAGCATCCTTAATCATGCCAGTGGCATCATAAAGCCTGGAAGGTATAAGAGAATCATTAGTCAAATAAACTGTTCTTTCTTGGCTTCTTGCTCTTAAAGAGTCATTGTGCCAGACAGCTGCTTTTCTTTATTCTCTTTACTTCACTTTTGGAAGCATAGATTTGATGCATGGTGATGGTGTTGCGTTGCTTGCTGATGTCAATAAATCCTGTCAGGACCTTTTCTTTTGAAGCCAACTGATTTTGTCTTTGTACTTTAGTTGTTGCCATATGCCTAGGAGCAATTTCCTCCTATCTTCATTAATTAACTTTTCTTTGTAGGATTTGTTATAAAGGGAAATTTGAAAGTTGAATTCCTCATGTGACAGGAAGAAAAATACTTAGCAGTCTTGAATGTATTTGCAGGATGACTCTACTGCTTGGTCCCCCTGGATGTGGGAAGACCACTCTTTTAAAAGCTCTGTCTGGAAATCTGGACCAGTCTCTCAAGGTTTCATACTTCTTATAACTTGGTTTTCAACTTTTTACTACACTGTTGCACGTCTCTGTATTATTAGGACCAGGTTCAGTTCAGCCTCTTTAGTTCCAACTCCAGTGCAGACTCCCAGCCCAAGCTTCCCATAATTTTATTCCATAGATTAACTATCTTCCATGATCCGGGTTCCATTGCTCGGGTGTAGCTTTTAAAACTTAAAATGTGGACACAGCAAAAGAGCATGTTATCTTGTTCAGAAAAGATTCTCAGTCGGATTGCATTGTGAAATTGAAAGCTGCTGTACAACTTTAAATGGATGAATGCGTGCCTACCCTTCTCTTCCACTCCGAATATTTGAGTTTTTGTCCAAATTAGTGTTTTCAATTCTTTTCTTGTTCCTTTTCTGAAATAGGTCACTGGAGAAGTCTCATACAATGGTTATGGACTAGAGGAGTTTGTTCCTCAGAAAACTTCCGCTTATATCAGCCAAACTGATCTGCATATTGCTCAGATGACAGTAAGAGAAACTCTTGATTTTTCTGCCCGTTTCCAGGGTGTTGGAAGCAGAGCCGGTTAGAATTCTTTGACGTTGAGTAAATTTTAGTTAACCAAGAGACTTTTTATTGATGCCTAAAGTGATCAAAACTACATAACATGATCTTTTTCTGCCTATGAAGAGATTATGATGGAAGTCAGTAGGAGGGAGAAGGAAGCAGGAATTGTACCAGATCCTGATACTGATACTTACATGAAGGTGAGTTTAGCATCCTTTGTTGTTTTCTCTTATGATGGTGACCTGAGCTGTAGAAATGAAGTTGATGTGCATGAATCAATGTAAAATATTATATGACTGTTCATGTCATTCTGTTCCAAGGTTATGTATGTTCTTTATACGGTTCACAATATTACGAACTTGACATTTATTTCTGTGGTTTTTCTTCACAGGCAATATCTGTCAAAGGACTAAAAAGAACACTCCAGACCGATTACATTTTAAAGGTAATGTTTTAGACAGAAATGGATTCTACCTTCTTTCCGAAGTATGATAAATTGAGAATGTTAAATCTGAAAGTATTTCAACTGTCTTGGTGGCTTTCCAGATCCTTGGACTTGATATTTGTGCTGACACATTTGTTGGGGATGCCATGATGAGAGGCATATCTGGAGGTCAGAAAAAGAGATTGACTACAGGTAGGTTTAAAGGTTGAAGTTGAGATAATGCACACTCTACTGGGTGTTTTTCACATAACTGCATAACTGAACTTTTAACTGCAAAGGATTCATTGTAGTGCTTTCTGAGCAACCAATTTTCCAACTGACTTATATACATGCAGGGGAGATGATTGTAGGCCCCACAAAAGCTTTGTTTATGGATGAGATAACAAATGGTCTAGACAGTTCCACTGCATTTCAGATTGTTACTTGTCTTCAGCAGTTGGCGCATATCACCGATGCAACTTTACTGGTTTCACTTCTTCAGCCAGCTCCAGAAACCTTTGATCTCTTTGATGACATTATTTTGATGGCTGAGGGGAGAATTATTTATCATGGTCCGCGTGAGAATATTCTAGAATTTTTCGAGGATTATGGGTTTAGGTGTCCTGAAAGGAAAGGGGTCGCAGACTTCATCCAGGAGGTAAGAGCATGTTGTTTCTGGCCATTGCCTTCACACATGCTCTAGTTTCATCAGGTTTAAGTAGTTGGTTTGATTTTTTGATTTTGCAGGTTGTATCTAAAAAGGATCAGGCACAATACTGGAACAGCACTGAATTACCGTATGGTTATTTTTCAGTTGATATGTTTACTAGGAAATTCAAGGAATCCAGTCTAGGAAAGAAGCTTGATAAGGACTTATCGATACCATATGATAAATCACATAGCCACAACAATGCCCTGTCCTTTAGCCGATATTCCCTTTCCAAATGGGAATTGTTTAGAGCTTGCATGTCCAGAGAACTTCTTCTCATGAAGAGAAATTCTTTTGTTTACGTTTTCAAAACAAGTCAGGTTATAATTCTTGCTTCCGCATCCTTTCGTAGCCTGTCATAGTTATAGCATTAAACTAATTCGTGTAAGGCCTTGAAATATTGAAACATGTTAAGATCTTTGTTCCTGCAGCTTATCATTGTTGCATTAATCGCAATGACTGTATTTTTGCGGACTCGGATGCATATTGATATCCTTCATGGCAACTACTACATGGGCGCCCTTTTCTTTTCTCTTGTCATACTTACTGTTGATGGGATTCCAGAGATATCTATGACTGTTGCAAGACTTGAAGTTTTCTATAAGCAGAAAGAGTTACGTTTCTATCCAGCATGGGCATATGCAATTCCAGCCAGTATACTAAAGATTCCTCTTTCATTACTGGAATCTCTTGTTTGGACATGTCTTACTTATTATGTCATTGGATACAGTCCCGAGGCTTCGAGGTGAGTTTGACATGATGAAGGCAATTCAATCCTCTTAATTAACGTGATCCATTTTTCTTTGATTTCAATATATCTGATGCAAAAGGATTTTTATGGCATTTTTTGGTTTGGGTAGTCGGATCATGTCCAGAAAGGTTTGAAATACATTTCCAATTACACCTCAAAAATTATTATCACTTACACGTTGTTCATCTGACTTTTACAAAACTTTAGTCTGGAAAATCTTGGGAATTTCAAATGCATAAGCAATCACGATCATTAGACTGACATTTGAAAATATACACTGCCTCTTCAGGTTCTTCCGCCATTTCATTCTTCTTTTTGCTATGCATTTAGCATCAATATCTATGTTTCGGTTCCTGGCCTCTGTCTTCCAGACTGCAGTTGCTTCAATGACAGCGGGTAGTTTTGCAATATTGTTTGTCTTTCTATTTGGGGGCTTCGTTATCACTCAGCGTAACGTTTCCTTGCTCTTCTCTGTTTATATTTTAGAAGCCTAGGATCAACCAAAAGATAAACTTAAACAACGTTGTTTCTGCAGCCTCTATGCCGATCTGGTTGAAATGGGGCTTTTGGGTATCCCCTCTGACGTATGGGGAGATTGGCCTTTCTGTTAATGAATTTCTGGCTCCTAGATGGCAAAAGGTGAGTGTCTGATTCCTGTAAATTATCCTACCCTTTCTGTGAAATTAACATATATGCATGTATATTAATTACGGATCAAGTGGCTAATTGAATGATTGTTCCAGGAAACTGACATTACCAGACTCCTGGTGCTATTATGCCTTTCTTCTCTAGTTATTAGCATCTTTATTCATATGGCCCTTATTGTCATCATAATCATCAACAAAATCAGTATTCCCTTGCTAAAGTTTCCTATCAGCAAGATGAATAATATGTTCTGTTTTCTTTCTTTTTTCCTCTTATAGTTTATAAGCATTAACTTGAAAAGGGCAATAATGAAGAGATTAGTAATATTATAGGCAAGAAATGGAAAGTAAATACTGAATAATTAAAGAACGTATGTTGCACTGGGAAGATGCCCATTATTTTTCCCTGCCCATTTTTTCCCCTCTCCTCTTTGTATTGCCATGCCATGAGCATTTTACACTTACATTATCTAGTATGAAATAAGCACATTGATGCATAGTCTAATTCCAGTTCTTTCTAGATATCATCAAACACTACAACAGGGCAAGAGTTACTAGAAAGTCGTGGATTAAACTTTGATGGATACCTTTTCTGGATATCACTTGGTGCTTTACTTGGATTCACCATAGTTTTCAACATTGGCTTTACCTTGGCCTTGAGTTTCTTGAAGTGTAAGTACATCTTTCTTGTCTTGTACTAGTAATCACCTTGAGAATGACTGGATGAATAACACGTTTGTTCACCAAATTAAATGCATATTCAGCTCCTGGATCTTCCCGTACCATTATTTCACACGAAAAGCTTTCTCAAATACAAGGAAGAGAAGACTCTTGCAAAGGTGCACTCGAGGAAGAAAAGTCCAGAAATTCTTCTGCTAAAATCAAAGAGTCTAGCAAAGGTTGGCTTGTTTTTGTTTATTTTGAATTGTTCTTAAGTTTGGTATGTTTCCAAAATTCTTTTGTTCACATTCAGTTTGTTTCCTTTCTATTGGCTGTTTTTCATTGGTCTTTTATCTGATTAACAGGCAAGATGGTCTTACCTTTCGAGCCCTTAACAGTATCATTTCAGGATTTGCAATATTACATTGACACCCCTTTGGTAAATACATTTAGCCATTCTATCATTCAGGCAATTGTTTCATTGAGAATATTAGGAGCATTAGCTTGCCAACATTCTTAGTTCTTACCAATTCGTTTTCATCTTAGGAAATGAGACAACGAGGATTTGCTCAGAAAAAACTGCAGCTTCTTTCAGATATTACTGGTGTTTTCAGACCTGGTGTACTTACAGCATTGATGGGTGTCAGCGGAGCTGGAAAAACAACTCTCCTGGATGTACTCGCAGGAAGAAAAACTTCCGGGTATGTTGAAGGAGAAATAAAAATTGGGGGCTATCTAAAGGTTCAAGAAACTTTTGCTAGGATTTCAGGCTATTGTGAGCAAAGTGATATACATTCTCCACAAATCACAGTAGAAGAATCTTTGGTGTCTTCTGCTTGGTTACGATTGGCTCCTCAAATTGAGTCAAAAACCAAAGCTGTAAGATTTTAAGGATGTTATGTTTCACCATTCAATTCTACATTTGCTTGCATAGATAATTTGTAATGAAACTCCTGTTAAATGTGTCAACAGGAATTTGTGAATCAAGTCCTTGAGACAATTGAGCTTGATGGAATTAAGGATGCTTTAGTTGGAATACCGGGGGTTAGTGGTCTATCAACTGAGCAACGTAAGCGTCTCACGATAGCTGTGGAGCTTGTAGCAAACCCTTCAGTGATCTTCATGGATGAACCTACAACCGGCTTGGATGCACGAGCAGCAGCAGTTGTCATGAGAGCAGTAAAGAATGTAGCTGTTACGGGGAGAACAATTGTCTGCACAATTCACCAGCCAAGTATCGACATATTTGAATCATTTGATGAGGTAAAACATTTTTTTCTTAAGCCTAAACATAGAAATATGAAAGAAAGGTAATTGTCGGTATTCTGACCCACTTTTGTGCATTGTAGTTGATCCTTTTGAAAACTGGTGGGCGCATAATCTACTCTGGACCACTGGGGGAACATTCAAGTAGGGTTATTGATTATTTTGAGGTTAGTTTGTCTTTAAAATACTCACACCTATGATATGTTTCCTCCTCCTCTTTTGTTTGTAATGTGCTAATATTATGCTTTGGATAGATATTTTCTGTTTTACTACTTAGCAACTATTACTGACAGGATATCTCTGGTGTACCAAAGATTCCAAATAATTACAATCCAGCAACTTGGATGTTAGAAGTCACTTCTACATCGGTGGAAGCTGATAAGGGTATAGATTTTGCCCAAATATATAAGGATTCTTCTGTACACGAGTGAGTTAAATTTCAATAATTTACTGTTTTTGGTGATTTGAGAAGTTGGACAATGCGGAACCAATATTTCTATGAACTATCTCGAGTTCAGAATCAGGCTATTGTCCTGCAACTTAAATTGAACAGTGTGAATCTTCTTAACTGGAGTTAAAGCATAGAAGGAAACGAACACCCCCCCCCCCCCTTCTTTTAAGCTATGACTGAGTAATGCAGTCTAGTAATCTGTACCAGGAAAGGGTATAAACAAAAGTTCAATAATTTACTGTTTTTGGTGATTTGAGAAGTTGGACAATGCGGAACCAATGTTTCTATGAACTATCTCGAGTTCAGAATCAGGCTATTGTCCTGCAACTTAAAATGAACAGTGTGAATCTTCTTAACTGGAGTTAAAGCATAGAAGGAAACGAACACCCCCCCCCCCTTCTTTTAAGCTATGACTGGGTAATGCAGTCTAGTAATCTGTACCAGGAAAGGGTATAAACAAAAGTTCATGGCATTCCATTTGCAGGAGCAACAGAGAGACTGTGAGACAGTTCAGCACTCCACCTCCTGGTTCCAGAGATCTGCATTTCTCTACTCGTTTCTCAAGAAATGCTTGGGGACAATTCAAATCTTGCCTATGGAAACAACATTTGTCTTATTGGAGAAGTCCTTCATACAACTTGAACCGTATTATTCATACTTTAGTGTCATCCTTTTTTTTCGGTATTCTGTTCTGGAACCAAGGAAAGAAAATGTGAGTATATAACATTCTCTTTCTTTTAAAAATTAATATAGCTCCAGTAAAGTCCATTGAAAGAGGTGAATGTCTAACGTATCACCTCTAATTATGAGCATTTTTATGCCACAGGCTTGATCTTCGTTGCAACATTAAACTTTCAAGATTTAGCGAAAAGGTTATAACTAGTCTGTTAGGCCCAAAATAAGGACACATTAATCAGAAAAGAGTTATTTCTCTAAGATGTGACTACTTGATAATTGCAATTGGTGTGTACTTCAGCCATCCTTCTTTTGTTTTTCTTAATGTCAGAGATAACCAGCAGAATTTATTTAACATACTTGGTTCGATGTTCGCTGCTGCAATCTTCTTGGGAATAAGTAACTGCTCATCAGTTTTGCCTTACGTTGCAACAGAGAGAACTGTTATGTACCGGGAAAGGTTTGCAGGAATGTACTCTGCGTGGGCTTACGCACTTGCACAGGTACTTTTTTTTTTTTTTTTTATATTGTTATATAGATATCAGATCATACCTACATAACGATAGAAACTTCCATAATTGTTTCTACCATTTTCTTGTATTGGTTACTTTCTATTATGTCAAATCTATATATTTTATGTGTTTGAGATTACTTGCAGGTGACAGTTGAGATTCCCTATCTATTTATCCAAAGTGTTATGTTTGTGATCATCACATACCCAATGATCGGATATTATGGATCTGCTTACAAGGTTTTCTGGTACTTCTATGCCATGTTCTGTACAATGATGTACTACAACTACCTGGGAATGTCACTAGTATCTTTGACTCCAAATTTCATCTTGGCTTCAATTTTATCCTCAGTCTTCTACACACTCTTTAATCTTTTTGCTGGATTTCTCATCCCTCAACCAGTAAGCCACTGCTCTCTACATTCTAAGAAAGGAATAAAAAATATAAGCTACTGATGTAGTAGGACTGTAGTGTAGGAGTACATGGTTTTTTATTTTATTTTTGTCATTCCTCCCTCTCACACTGACAGAAGAAAGAAGGTAAGAAACTGATGGTATTTTTTGGCGCATTCAGCAAATTCCAGGATGGTGGATTTGGCTGTATTATCTAACTCCTACGTCATGGACAATGAATGGAATGCTTACTTCTCAATATGGTGATGTACACAAGAAAATCATGGTGTTTGGAGACACTAAAACAGTAGCTTCCTTCTTAAAAGAATACTTTGGTTTTCACCATGACCGCTTAGCTATAACAGCACTTGTTCTCATTGCCTTTCCTATAGCTTTTGCTGCCCTTTTTGCATATTGTGTAGGAAGACTGAATTTTCAGAGGAGGTGAAGGCCTGGCAATGAGAACAAGTTTTAATGTAGATGCTATATATGGCACCACCAATTACCCAAACTTGTTTGTACTCGATGCTTTAATCTTTCTAGTGAATACTATATATGGTACTAGAAAATTCCAATAACAAAAAAAATCTTTCTATATATACTCTTCTACTATATATGTACATTTTTTTTTTCATTTCTTTGTGGTCCACAATCATAGACCCCATGGAAATCTTTTGTCTACAGGGAAAGAGCAGAAAAGTGAGATCGAAAATGAATGATAGAGAAAACGATTATATAATTACTGTATTTAGATACCATGTATCATGTTATAATTGGAGACAATAAAAAAAAAAAAGTACTACTATTTGTAATCTGTCTCTCGTTTACATGGTAATGGAGCTGAGTCGGAACGAATTTATGTTCCTCCATACTCCAATCCGATTTTTTTAATAATTTCATTTGATTTCGTTTTGATCTTGTATCAAAATATTTTTTTAATATTAAATTTCTATCTGATATATATATATATAATTTGTATTTGTTTCAATTTAATTCGAAATTAATTTAATATTTATAAAAATATATTTTTAACATAAATTATATTTTAGTTATACAAGTGTAAAGTTTATATTAAATTATACTCTTAAATTAATGATTAAATAATAATTTTATTACTACAATATATGTAATTAAATAAATAATAAAGAATATATTTTTATATATATCAAATTGAGATAAAACACCCTTAAATTTACTTTTGATAATATTTCAATTTAATAAAAAAAAAGTGCCTCACTTTTAACAAGACCTCCATTTAAAAAAAAAAAAAAAAAATCTGCCTCTGTTAAATGAGTTAAATCGGAGAGAATGACCCCAATGTCCAATGGATTGTTACGCCGTCCCCCATCCCATCCCATATTCAGAGTAGATATTATTATTATTATTATTTTGATGAAAGGAGGGTGCATTGACCAATACGAAGGGATAGATACAGTGGCATTAAATTAAATTGATTAAAAATGACAAATTGGCAGTTGGCATATTTATTTGTAACCACTCATGGAACACAGCTGGCAATGTAGAAACGAGCGAAATATATAACTTTATTAGCATATTTCTATTTACTATTTCTATCTCAAATTTACATGTTTACTTTTGGATTTAGGATTAATATTAAGAAAAACACTTATGCTTATTGTATTGTTCAATATCTTTAAAAAAAAAAACGTAAAAATAAAAATGAATTGAAGTGTTACTTATATTTTTAAACAAATGAAATAATTTTGAAATATCTGAATAAAATAATGTAATATTTAGTGTCAAATTGACATTCGCTAATCAAGTTGATGACCAGCTTAATTAGTTTCATACTTGCCAGCATCAAATAATTCAATTAACCATATAAGCACGAATCAACTTTCAATTCTTTCAGCAATGGAAGAGGCATTTGTCAACGGACTCCTTTGTCACCAGCTCTCTAACATTAGTTACAATTCCCCACACTCTTTGCTCTTAATCAATGATCATGTCAAATCCAATTTATGACTTTGCCAGTTGAGCCAATTTGGCTGTACTTGAGTTTTTTTTTTTTTTCCCAGTGCTGTACTTGATATGAAGTATTCCAAAAGTATAGAAAATATAAGTACATATGATTGGAGGAGTAGTTAGCTTAAGTACAGACATGGTATATGCATGACCTAATCATCAAACTAATCTAACCATATATACTTATAATCCATTGAAGGGTATAATAATAATGAAATACTTAGTGTATATAGTAATATACTCCTACATCTACTAAATATATAAATAATATATTGGTGAAGAATGAGGAGTACTGAAGGCTAGCTCTTAATTTATTTAATTATATATAACTACTAAATCCATAGGTCGTGGTTACTATTTAATCTAATTTTTATCTTCCTATAAAAGGAAAAAAAAAAAAAGGATACATGGTAATATTTCAGATAATTCTAACTCGGGATACATGGAGTCCCAGAACACAGTCGATCAGAAAGGTAGCGCAGCAGGTGACGCCAATGATAAGATGGGGTCACAAAGATCATCAACCATCTCTTCTTCTTCTTCTTCTTCTTCTTCACAAAGATCAACAACCATTTTTCTTCTTTTTCTTTTTCTTCTTCTTCAAATAAATAATAATAATTATACTATGCGTATTGATACAGAATCAGGGGATCAAGGAAATAAAGGGGTCGCAATGGAAATGGATATTACCAAGCTTCGACCTCAAGAATGCCACCTCTTCAGACAAGCTCATCAAAAACATTCAAACTGATAACTTTCAGTTGTTGCACAATATCAGACAAAGAATACAAAGGTATTTGTTAGTGTGTTAGTGGTTGAAGCAACTAGGTATGGCATTTCTACTGACACTTTTGTAATAGGTTTTGCCATCTGATCAGTTTAGGTAACATGATGGATCTGTGCATGGTGATCCATATTGTTAGGCAAACAACTCTTGTAGTAGTTAAACAAACTTTTGTATGTTTAAAGCCTATATATTAATGAAATGAAGCTCATGATCTGTAGAGTCAATTTACTTCAAGTGACAGATTAGTTTTTTTCTGTTTTTTTGTTCTTCATCTGCTCTAAATCTTCAATTGGTATCAGAGCATTCTTTAAGGTCTTAGAGGACTTGTGAGTTCCAAAAAATTGAGTGAAAAGTCATCAAACACTTACCAGCCAGCTTTTGTCAACCTTAAATGGCCTCAAGCAATTGCTCCATACCTCTACCTCTTATTTTTTCTGGTGAGAACTACCAGATATGGGCTGTCAAAATGAAGACTTATTTAAGTGCTTTTGATTTATGGGAAGTGGTGAAAAATGATAAGGAACCACCACAACTTCCTGCAAATCCAACAGTAACTCAAATGAAAAATTATAGTGAAGAAAAAGTAAAGAGGTACAAGACTAAAAGCTGTATAGAGTCTTCAGTTTTTTATGACATATTCATTAGAATCATGACTTGTGAAACTGTAAAACAAGCTTGGGACGTGCTTATGGAAGAGTTTCAAGGCAGTGACAAGACAAGACAAATGCAAGTGTTGAATCTTAGAAGAGAGTTTGAAGTCTTAAAGATGAAGAAGTCTGAAAATTTAAAACAATACAATGACAGACTCATGAAGATAGTAAACAAGATTAGATTACTTGGTGAAGAGCTGTCAGATAAAAAAATTGTAGAGAAGTTCTTGTCAGCTTATCAGAGAGGTTTGAGTCAAAAATCTCATCTTTTGAAGACTCTAAGGACCTGACCAAGATAACTCCAGCAAAATTGTTCAATGCTTTACAAGCTCAAGAGCAAAGAAGGGCTATCAGACAAGAGGATTCAACAGAAGGTACTTTTACAGCCAAAAAGAAAGGCAAGATGCAAACAAAAAGCAAAGATAGAAAATAAAGAGATCAAAGAAACAAGGTTCTAGAAACAATGAAAAGAAAGAAAAGTTTTCACCTTGCTCTCACTGCAAAAAGACCACTCACTTGGAGAAATATTACTGGTACAGACCTGACATACAATGTAGGTACTGTAAGCAGCTTGGTCACATAGAGAAGGTATGTAAAAATAAAAAACAGTAGCAACCAGATCAACAAGTCGAGTTGCTGACAATCAACAACAATTAAAAGAGTAAGTTTTTGTTACAATTTGCTATGGAACTAGAACCTCCTCAAGTACATGGCTCATTGACAGTGGCTGCACACACCATATGGCATCTGATATCAACATGTTCAAAAAACTAGATAAGACCTGCACTTCTAAAGTCAGAATAGGTAATGGTGATTTCATAAAAGTCAAAAGAAAATGAGTAGTGACAGTTGAGACACCAACAGGTACCAAACTCATTTCAGATGTGTTATTTGTGTCTAAAATAGATCAAAACCTGTTAAGTGTAGGACAGTTGCTAGAAAATAACTACTCTTTAGTTTTCAAAGACAAGGCATGCATAATTCATGATCCCACTGGCCATGAACTCTTTATTATTAATATGAAAAGAAAATATTTTTCCTTGAATTGACATGAAGCAAACTCCTCTGCATATGCTACTTCACATGATGAATCTCTTTTATGACATAAAAAGATGGGACATTTCAACTACAATGCATTGAATTTCATGCATAAAAATGATCTTGTATTAAACATGCCTACTGTTGAAGTCAGTGCTAGAGTGTGTGAAGTCTGTCAGCTAAAAAAATAAAGTAAGTTACCATTTACAATTAACAAAGCATGGAGGGCAACTGAAAAATTACAACTTGTTCATACTGATGTTTGTGGTCCTATGAGAACCTTGTCCTTGAATGGCAGTAGATATTTCATTGCTTTTATAGATGATTTTAACAGAATATGTTGGATTTACTTCATAAAACAAAAGTCTGAAGTTGCAAATGTATTTTGGAAGTTCAAGGTTTGGATTGAGAATCAAAGTGGCTGTAAAATCAAAATCATAAGGTCAGACAATGGTACTGAATACACATCTGACAGATTTAATGAATTTTGTGAAGTTGCAGGAATTGAACACCAACTTACAGCAACTTACACTCCACAACAAAATGGAGTCAGTGAAAGGAAGAATAGAACAATCATGGAGATGGCAAGATGCATGCTGTTTGAGAAGAATCTTCTAAGAAATTTTGGGCAGAGGCAGTCAATACCTCTGTCTACTTGCTCAACAGGCTACCCACAAAAGCTTTGAAAAGAAAAACTCCTTTGGAAGCCTGGTATGAAAGCAAACCATCAGTGCACCACCTCAGAGTTTTTGGCAGCATCTGTTATGTGTTCGTTCCTAATATCAAAAGGGACAAGCTTGATCAAAAAGCAGAAATATGTATTTTTTTGGGCTATAGCAATATCACCAAAGGCTATAGGACTTACAATCCACTTACAGGTAAGATGATTGTAAGTAGGAATGTGAGATTTAATGAGCAAGCTGCCTGGAATTAAAAAAAGTCAAAGGAAAAATCAGTCAAGCAAACTGCTGCAGGCATGATAAGTTTCCAAGATTAAGAAGATTATATGTTTGAAAATGAAATCATTGATGATGAACCAGTGAGAGGAATCAGACCACTCACAGATATTTATCAAAGATCAAATGTTGCCATTCTTGAACCTGCAAGCTTTGAAGAAGCTGTAAAATTTTCAGAGTGAAAGAATGCCATGAATGAGAAGATTCAAATGATTGAGAAAAATCAAACATGGATGCTGGTTGACAGACCAAGTAACAAAAACATCATTGGTGTTAAATGGATTTTCATAACAAAATTGAATGCTGATGGTTCCATCAACAAACTTAAAGCTAGATTGGTAGCTAAAGGCTATTCCCAGCAGCTTGGTGTTGATTTTTCAGAGACATTTACTTCAGTTGCAATGTTGGACACCATAAGGCTGCTATTAGCCTTAGCAACTCAGCAAAGTTGGAAAATATACCAACTTGATGTTAAATCTGCCTTCTTGAATGGTTATCTTGAGGAGGAGATTTACATTGAACAACCTGATGGTTTTATTGCCAAGAGACATGAAGGCAAAGTCTATCTACTCAAAAAGGCTTTGTATGGATTAAAACAAGCTTCAAGAGTGTGAAATTCTAGAATTGATGATCATTTATTGAAGTTAGGATTCAAGAAAAGCCTCAGTGAAGTAACATTGTACATTAAAGTTTTTAACAGTAATGATCTGTTGATTGTTTCTTTGTATGTTGATTATCTTTTGGTGACAGGTAGCAAATCTACTCTTGTGAAGGATTTTAAGCTCCAAATGCAAAAAATTTTGAGATGACAGATATGGGAAAAATATCTTACTTTCTTGGAATGGAGATTCATCAAGACCGACAAGGAATCTTCATTTGTCAAAGAAAATATGCAAATGAAATCTTGAATAAGTTTGGGATGGAAAATTGTAAACCAGTCAACACTCCTTTGGCTCAAAATGAAAAACTTATCAAGGAAGATGGAGCTAACAAAGTTGATGGTTCTATTTATAGAAGCTTGGTTGGTTGCTTATTGTATTTGACAGCAACAAGGCCAGACATCATGTATGCTGCAAATTTACTCTCTAGGTTCATGCAAAATCCTAGTGAGTTGCATTTTAAGGCTACAAAAAGGGTGTTGAGATATGTCAAAGGAACCAATGAACTTGGAATTTGGTTCAAGAAGAATGAAAGTTCAAGATTGGTAGGATTCACAGACAGTGACTGGGCTAGCTCTCATGAAGACATGAAAAGCACTTCAGGCTATGTGTTTTTCATTGGATTAAATGTGTTCAACTGAAATTCAAAGAAATAAGGAACTGTGGCTCAATCAATAGCAGAAGCAGAGTATATAGCTACTACAGCTGCTGTTAATCAAGCAATTTGGCTAAGAAAATTTTGTTGGATTTGAGTCAAAAGCAAGATAATCCAATAAAATTTTTTTGTGATAATCAGTCAGCAGTTGCAATGGTCAAGAACCCTGTGTTTCATGGAAGAACTAAGCATATTAAGATCAAGTATCACTTTATTAGAGAAGTTGATGAAGCTGAGAATGAAGTGAAACTGGTGCATTGCAAGTCAGAAGATCAAATTGCAGATATTCTGACCAAAGCCTTACCAAAGGTAAGGTTTGAAACATTGAGGAAAAGTTTTGGTGTTTCCAACAGAAATGCCAAGGAGGAGTGTTAGTGTGTTAGTGGTTGAAACAACTAGGTATAGCATTTCTACTGACACTTTTGTAATAGGTTCTGCCATCTGATCAGTTTAGGTAACATGATGGATCTGTGCATGGTGATCCATACTGTTAGGCAAACAACTCTTGTAGTAGTTAAACAAACTTTTGTATGTTTAAAGCCTATATATTAATAAAATGAAGCTCATAATCTGTAAAGCCAATTTACTTCAAGTGACAGATTAGTTTCTTCTGTTTTTTTGTTCTTCTTCTGCTCTAAATCCTTCAGTATTGAATAATTTTTTTTCCAACTATATATATAGACATCGACCAATATATATATATATATATATATATATATATATATATAATATAGCCATGTATGACTCCGAGCTATATATATAAACTGGTAATCTTTGCAGAGTTGGTGTAAAACTGCCAACAGTGGAAGTGAGGTATAAAAATCTCCGTGTGGATGCAGAATGTGACGTAGTTCATGGGAATCCTTTACTGACACTGGAATTCTCTAAAAAGCGTGGTTTCTGTAAGTATATATATATATATATATATATATATATATATATATATATATATATTCCAGACTTACTAGTTTTCCACGATTAAATATATGTTCTGTAGCCTTCTATATATTTAATCTTAAAATTTGGATGTTGTTTCGCAGTACCCTACAGCAAAACTGATGCGTTCAAAATCACACCGAGCTAACGTATGCCTTATTAGTGATATCAGTGGCATCATAAAGCCTGGAAGCTGATTTAACGTTACGAAACATTGTTTAAAGTTAAACTGATCAGATACTAATGGTGAAAGACGCCATCCATTTCAAAGTTGAATTAATGAAGCTAATGTACCAGCCGCTAATTTGTTGCAGGATGACTCTACTACTTGGTCCTCCAGGATGTGGGAAGACCTCCCTGTTAAAGGCACTTTCCGGGAATCTAAACCAATCGCTTAAGGTATATTTCCACTCTACGTTTTTCTTTCCTAGCTACCTAATTTACTTGAATTCAATTCCCAACTTATTTTGGAGGTTAAAAGAGTTACTAAAATATATTATAGTTCCAAATTTATACATATATATGTATGATGCATGAAACATATCCATATAACATCCCGTTAGATCGATAGGGTTATATCAAAATTTTTTATAAAATTATTTATTTAAAAAATATATCAAATTTTATTAATTTTTTTCAAAATTTACATACTTTATCTATATAACAAAATTTTTTAATATATCGATTTTAATTTTTAATTTTATTAAATAGTTTTTTAATAAAAAAACTTCATTTAAGTTTTTCTTGTATAATATCTACCTTACTTTTGCTCTTTCCTTATCATAAGATCGGATTGATTAATTATTCTCACATCATAATTAATGGCAACGGCGGACCATCTTAATTTGTAGCTTGTAAGGACTTGAACCTGCCAAAATTTTGAAAATTCCCTTATAATAAATACAATATTTTATTAATTATTTCATTTATATATTTATATTAAATTAAGTTGACTCTCACATTAAATTTATTATTTATTATTTATTATTTTAATTTAAATTAATGTATTATAATTTAAGAAAAATTAAAATTATATTACTATTTGTCTATATATTGTATAATGAATCATTATTCATAAACTTTATAAGTAATAAACTTATCATAAATATTAAATCATACAATGTAAACTTTAAAAAAAAAAAAAGGTTTTTTAGTTTTCTCATCAGGATTTCAAGTCTTCTATCAAGTAACAAAGGTGTATTGCTTTTTTAGTTGACTGCATTTATCTTCTTATATCTTTGTGATCGTTTTAATTTTTTTTTATTTAATAAAATTTCAAATAAATTATGTAAATTCTTCAAATTTTTCATTTTTTTAAGTATCTAAATTTGACATAGATAAGATAAATACGTGAAGGAGAGTCGAATAATCTAAATATATGAAAAACTTAAAACTAATTAATAAATTTATGTTGAACATGTACTCAGGCTTTTACACTTACTCACAAATTTAAGTAAGAAAGGAAATAAAAATATATATAATTTCGGTTGAACCCTCAAACCAAATGTCAAGATCTCACTGATTAATAGCTAGCTTAATTGCTAATCAGTATTTATTGCAAGCATAAATAAACTGTGGTTTGTTTTCATTTTCACAGGCAACATTTGGCAAAGGGTTAAAAGGAACTCTTCAAACTTATTACATACTGAAAGTAATTATCTTGCTGATGTTTCAATCCTCATGAATGCGTTTTGTATCAGTTCTTCCTGCTAACGTCACTTCTGCTATTTCCTGCATTTTTTTTTATCAGATCCTTGGACTTGATATTTGCTCTGAAACATTTGTTGGTGATGCCCTAAGAAGAGGTATCTCGGGTGGTCAGAAGAAAAGGTTGACTACAGCTAGTGAATTTGGTGTACGTAAATAACAAAGTCCACCAAAATAATGCACTGCAGTAAGATGCAAGCGCATGCTAGGCTAAGGGATTTAACCCTAAATAGATGAATGCTAAATCTTCAGTGAGTTCTGATTTCAACTTCAATCCATTTTCTCCAAATTCTGCAGGGCAGATTGTTGTAGGTCCCTCAAAAACTTTGTTTATGGATGAGATAACAAATGGACTAGACACTTCCACTGCATTTCAGATTGTTGCTTGTTTTCAGCGGCTTGTGCACATGACAGATGTTACTTTGTTGGTTTCACTGCTGGAGCCCGCACCTGAAACTTTTGATCTCTTTGATGATATTATCTTGATGGCAGAAGGGAAAATCTTATATCATGGGCCACGCGATCACATTCTTGAGTTTTTTGAAAATTGTGGGTTTAGGTGTCCTCAGAGGAAAGCGGTGGTCTTCTTCATTCAGGAGGAAAGTGAAATCCAATTTGCGATCAGATTCGTTTTCCTGCATTGTAGTCTCTTGCTTATTCAACTTAAAATTATATTGCCTTTGGACTTTGCAGGTTTTGTCCAATAAAGATTAAGCACAACACTGGTACAGCACTGAGCTACCCTACTCTTATTTTTCCGTTGATATGTTCTCCAGGAAATTCAAGGCATCCCCCTTGGGAAAGAAGATAGAGGAGGATCTCTTAGACCCATAAGATAAGTCCCAAGGCCATACAGATGCTCTTTGTTTTTGTGACTATTCTGTTTCTAAATGGGAAATTTTTAAAGCTTGCATGTCAAGGGAGCTGCTTCTTTTGAGAAGGAACTCAATTTTCTACGTATTCAAAATAACTCAAGTGAGGACTTTGTTCTCTGCACATAATCTCTTTAATTTACTTCTTTTAGTCTCATCAATCAATTTTCGTGCTCAAACAGTTTCAAGCTTCAAGAACATATAAATATATATATATATATATATATAGAAACTTTGAAACATTAAAATTATCTTCTCTTGGCAGCTTGTCATCATAGCATGCATGACAATGACTGTATTTTATACGACACGGATGGATGTTGATATTCTTCATGCAAATTACTACCTGGCGGCGCTCTTTTTTACGCTCATGATACTTGCGGTCGATGAGTTTCCAGAGGTGTTCATGACGATTTCAAGACTCCCAGTTTTTTATAAGCAGAAAATGTTACGCTTTTACCGTGCTTGGGCTTTTGTGATTCCAGCCACTATTTTAAAGCTTCCTATGTCATTTATGCAATCCCTGATTTGGACATCTATCACTATTATGTAATGGGATGCGCTCCCGAGGTTTCAAGGTGAGTTACATAGAAAATTTGAAATAGACTAGTAGTTTCTAGTGTAATATTTATGATCAGGTTCATACTTTTTAAGAAATGCCTACTAATTTACTACCTACTGAACTTGAGATAAAATCGCCCCTTTTAGCTAGGGAAGGCTATACTCCTGTTGCTCAACCTAACCAAATCAAAGGGAAAACCAAAAAGGAAAAAAATTACGAATAATACTAACAGAATGAGTGGGAAGAAACATTTTTCATTTCATGCAGAAGCAAACAAGATTTATTCTGATTGGTGAGCCTAAACATGATCTCGCTCCGTTTTCAGGTTCTTCCGCCAGTTTGTCACGTTTTTTGCTGTGCAATTAACAGGAATATCCTTGTTTCGTTTCATGGCCTTCCTCTTCCAGACTTTTGATTCCTCTGTGGCAGCTTCTGGCCTCGTAATCTTTTTACACTGGTTAATTCTGTGGTTTCATCATTCCACGGCGTAGAGTTCTTCACACCTCTTATTCAGCTTGTTTAAAACGATTAGTGTAAAAGGGATGCATATATACTTGTTAATCTGTTTCATTGGTTGCAGCATCCTGGCCAGGTCGGATGAAGTGGGTCTTTTGGTTTTCTCCAATGTCATACACAGAGATAGCGCTTTCTGGAAACGAATTTCTGGCTCCACGATGGCAACAGGTGAGAATCCTAGTTTTTATTATTCAGGAATCCTCACAGATTTCTTGCTAGTACAATATTTGAAAAGCATGAAGTGTATCAGATTGAATGACTTGTCCCGAGATTTATGCACCTGAATCATCGGTTTTCTCAATTAGTACTCCTCTTTGCTCCCAATGAATTTCTTCTATCAGCTAGAGGCATAACCATTTTGTACATTCTTGCAGTTTCTCTAATAATTAACTACTTTTTTAAAATTAAATAATTTTTAAGATAAAAATAAATGATGAATGTTTCATTTTAACTGAATAATTCCATCCGTCTTCCATGCGTGTTGAAAATTCTTGGAAAACCTACTGCCATTTATCAGTTAGGTGCTTCTAATTGATATTGTATAAGAAATTGACTCAAAATTCCACACTTATTTGACATTTCTTATATGCTTGTTAGAGAATCTAATTTCCTTAGGGCAGGTTACTTTTTCCAGTTGGTCTTGCCTTCAATTGGATGCCCTTTTTTTTAATATATCATCACCTTGGCAACTTCCAACTTATCTTTGTTGCCAATCATGTATTAAAACATACAACATATACAATTCAACATCTAACCACTTCTTCATATCTAGTCTTTTTTTTAATTTATTTATTTAATACTGCAAAGTTCTTAAGGTTCAATTCAACGAGTCTAATCAATATAATGGACTGAGTTGTAGAGGGCATGTTATTTCCATTGTTGATAATACAGTCGCGGACATGATCAGAAAGAGATGTTAACAGTAGGGGCAGGATAATGAAAATGGTTGTTTCACTGAAGTGATGCTTGCTTAATGAAAGTTCACATTACTGCAGAAAGTGTACTCTGTTTTCCATTGATTATTTATTTTGCAGATGCTGACCATGAGCACTACAATAGGGCAGGCAACATTAGAGAGCCGTGGATTATACTTCGATGAATATTTTTCCTGGATATCAGTAGCTATATTGTTTGGTTTAGCTATAGTTTATAACATCGGATTCACCTTGGCCTTAAGTATCTTGAAGCGTAAGTTTGTCTTTTTGGTCTTTTTTTCTTTTTTTTCAATTTTCTTGTATTAACTTATGAATAAGAGAAACACAGGACTATTTACCAATGAAATTCACATGCAGCACCTCGATCGTCTCGTGTTATTATTTCAAGTAAAAAATTTTCCAAGATACGAAAGGGAGATTCTTACGGGTTACAGATGTAGTGAACGGATTAAGCCATTTGAATTCCAGATGTAGTGAACGGATTAAGCCATTTGAATTCCACTGCATAGAAGGAGAAATTAAACTTGGTGCGTACCCTAAAGTTCAAGAAACATTTGGTAGGATATCTGGTTATTGTGAACAAAATGACATACATTCTCGACAAATTACCGTACAAGAATCTTTAATTTTTGTCGGCTTGGCTGCGTCTGGCTCCTGATATTGACTCAAAAACTAAATCTGTAAGACTCTAAGATGCAAAGTTTGATGATTTCATATAAACCAAAATTTGAGTTAAGTTGTGATGAAGTTGCCTTTTGGGGTTTTATAGGAACTTGTTAAAAAAGTCCTTGAGATTATTGAACTCGATGATGTCAAGGATGCCTTGGTGGGCATACCTGGTCTTACTGGTTTGTCGACTGAGCAGCGTAAGCGACTTACAATAGCGGTAGAGCTTGTTGCTAATCCTTCCATAATTTTCATGGATGAGCCTACATCTAGCTTGGATGCAAGAGCAGCAGCCATTGTCATGCGTGCAGTGAAGAACGTAGTTGGTACAGGTCGAACAATTATTTGCACAATCCACCAACCAAGCATTGATATATTTGAAGCATTTGATGAGGTAAACCCTCTTCTATTAATTTCCATATTTTGATCATTATATATAAATATAATTGCTATTGTGAAGATAACCATTATTAAGGAAGGAGTATTCCCTTTTATATACCTTTCAAGTTTTTCTTTCATGTATCTGTTGCTTTCATTGCAGTTGATTCTTCTGAAAAATGGTGGGAGTTTAATCTACTTTGGTCCATTAGGCCAACATTCTTGTAAAGTTAATAGAGTATTTTGAGGTTAGTTCAAGTGTTCAACCCCCCCCCCCCCCCCCATATTCTTTTCATTCTCTGGTAACTTTATTAATTGCTTCAAGCAGATAGTCTTGATTGATCCTGATCCTATACTCTCTGTATTCTTCTGACAGAGTATTCCCGGGGTGCCCAAGATTAAAGACAATTGTAATCCAGCAACATGGATGCTAGAGGTTACCTCCCCATTTTTGGAGGCTGAACTTGGAGCTGATTTTGCACAAATTTACATGAAATCTTCTCTATATGAGTGAGTTCAATTACTCAGTAGTACTTAGTTGTGACTTTTACTAAGTTGAATGATTAATTAGTGCCTCAAATGCAATACTCTTATATACATCATCAATCACAATCTTAGGAAGACATAAACCAGTCGTATCTTTCCAGAAAGCATATGGAAAAGACCATTTTCCATGTCAAATTGTTTGAATCGCCTCCCATGTTGTCGGAATTATACTTGAATCATTATTTTCAAGTTTCAACTAATTGCATAGGTATCAAATGGAGTACTGCTTAATAGAACAGAATCCATTATACTTGAAACTAATATATAGGAGTGCTTGAGGTTCACTGACTTGAAACTTCCCTAGTAATGTTGGGCGTCATAGGAGTTGTTAAGCAAACTAAGGTTTCAAAGAGTAACCCTTTTCTTGCTATGAGGGGATGTTATCTTCCAAAAGGAGCCATGTGAGTGTGGCAAATGCCTCATTCTGGGCAGGATGCTGCCTTAACTCAAAGTGTTTGTATAATTAAATAATTATCTGTACAAACTGGCAAATTCACTTATTTTATTTCTTCTTTCCTCTTTTTGTTGGTAGGAACAACAAAGAGCTTTTAAGGCAGGTGGGTAATCCACCTCCTGGTTCAAGAGATCTTCATTTTCCAACCCAATTTTCTCAGAGTTGCTGGGGCAAATTTAAATCTTGCCAATGGAAACGGCATTTGTCCTATTGGAGAAGTCCTTCATATAACTTAACACGTCTCCTGCAGACTGTTATAATATCTATGGCTGTGGGTTTACTATTTTGGAACCAAGGAAAGAAAATGTAAGAATGGGGCAATATTTCATGGATGGTTAGTTATACATAGGCATCACCTTTCCTTAGCACTAACTTCAATTCTTTATCTTATTTTCTTATTTAAATCCCCAGAAATAACCAGCAGAATTTGTTCAATATTTTTGTTTCAATGTATGCTTCTGTGGTCTTTCTGGGGATGAATAGCAGCTCATCCGTCCAACCATTTGTTGTCAGAGAGAGAGTTGTTATGTATCAAGAAAGATTTGCAGGGATGTACTCTTCCTGGGCTTATGCACTTGCACAGGTACCGTCTATTCCATCTCACAAGCTTTTGATTTCTTGATAGACCTTAAACACTAAATGAGGGGACTTCATTATTTTGCAGGTTACAATTAAGGTACCCCATCTGTTTATCCAAGCTCTTGTGTTTGAGATAATCACATATACCATGATTGGCTACTATGGATCAGCACATAAGGTTTTGTGGTACTTCTATGCCATGTTCTCTGCACACAGCTCTACTTCAACTTTTTTGGAATGTTGTTTGTGTCATTGACACCAGATGTCACAATTGCTGGAGCTTTATCCTCTGCCTTCCACCCACCGCTTAATCTTTTCTCTGGCTTTTTGATTCCTAAACTGGTAAGCTATTACTATTATCCTCCCAGACTCAGAGAAAGGCCTGTAAAAAATTCTTGTCCATATCATAGATGAAAACAGCAGGAAAAAGTGAATATATTGAAACACAATAACTACCATGAGATAGTATTCACTTTGCTTGGCTAGCTGTCTTCTTCTTCTTCTGCAGAAAATTCCCAAGTGGTGGATCTGGTTGTATTATCTAATGCCTACATCTTGGACATTGAATTGTTTGCTCACTTTACAATATGGAGATGTGAATGATGAAATTATGGTATTTGGTGAAGCCAAGACGGTTGCTTCCTTGCTAGAAGATTATTTTGGGTTTCACCATGACCGCCTACATATTATAGCAATCTTTCTGATTTCTTATCCCCTAATTTTTGCAACTCTTTTTGCATTTCTTCTTGCTCATTTAAATTTTGAGCGAAGGTGAATTTCTCTTTCCCAAGAGGATGAAAATGTTGTCCATAAACATATGATCCATGTAACAAGACTTGCAATGTCTTATGTTGACCTTTATGTTTACCCTTAGCTAAGCTAAATTTCTCTTTAGTAAAGGAACTTCTCTTACTTTTGTACCATCCTCTTACTTGTTGCATTTCAGATTATAACAACAATCATTTCAACATTTGCACACTGTATAGCATAGTTAGTGAAGAATAACATGATCATCTCTTGCATCCTATCCCAATGCTTTCAGCATAGGAGGTATATAGGAAACAAGGCTCCTCTCCGCACAGTTGGGAATACATGTATATATATTCTTTCATTTATGGAAAAATGGTATAAAAACATTATTATTGAAGAAAAGGGTAATCAAAGAAAGACAAGATTAAAGAAACACAAAGACCAATACATCAATTACAGAGCAGCTGCCAAAAACAAACACATTATTGATCCAACAAATCAATAATATTTTAGTCTGGACGTTTCTCCTACTTGAGGGGATTCACCACCTCCCATGTGGAGTCAGGATCATCTCTTCCAAAGTGTCCGTCTGCAGCAGTCTTCTGGAACCTGACATTGCCACCCCTCTTGAGATCCAAGTTAATGGCTATCTACGGGCCCTGAAATCAAAGTTTTTCTCCACAATCTTCAGAATTTCGTTATCTGAGATCTTTCCAGTCCCATATGTGTCAACAAACACCGACAATGGTTCAGGCACACGAATTGCATACGAGACCTGGACCATACACCTGCGAGCAAGACCATTTGCAACAATGCTCTTGGCAGCCTGCCTAACGGTGTAGGCACCACTTCTGTCTACCTTAGTAGGGTCCTTGCCAGAGAAGGCACCACCACCATGAGCTCCCCAACCACGGTAGGTGTCAATGATGATTTTGCTGCCAGTGAGACCTGCGTCTCCATGAGGACCACCTATCACAAAACGCTCCGACAGGTTGAGGTGGAAGATGGTCTTCTCGTCAAGGTACTTGTTGGGAATGACTGGCTTGATAACATGCTTTTTGAGGTCTGCTGCAATCTCATCATTAGTAACAGTTTCATCATGTTGCGTGGACATGAGAACAGTGTGGACATCAACTGGAAGCATGGCATCATTTTCATTGTTATATTCAACAGTGACTTAAGTTTTACCATCAGGTCTCAACTATCTTATATTCAACAGTGAGTTAAGTTTTAACATCTGGTCTCAACCATGGGCAAGTCCCATTTTTGCCAACTTCAGTGAGGCGGGCGCCGAGCTTGGTTACAAGTACATGGCTAAAAGGCATAAACTCAGGGGTCTCATCGGTGGCATATCCGAAAATGTGACCCTGATCAACAGCGCCAATATCCTCAGGGCGCTTGGTAAGATGACCATGAACACCCTGAGCAATATCAGGGCTCTGCTGCTCGATGTTAACTAGAGCTTTGCAGTTGTCGGCATCAAGACTCACATTATCGGAGCCAAATCCAATGTCACGGAAAGTATCACGTGTCATAGTCTACATTAGCTGCGGTGGTGATCGCTCATAACCATGTCGGTCTTGGTGCCAGTCTCACAAGCAACTTTGCTTTCGGGGTTCTGTTCGAGGCAGGCATCGAGCACTGCATCGGAAGTTGCCTTGCCTGCTTATGTTGGAGCACAAAAAACAAACACCTAGTCATAAGCACAAGTATAAAATAACTGAAACTGATATTTTTGTGAGTAGGAGCCAAATCTCATGAAAGAAAACTGCCAGAGTCGGTTCCAGAGGAAGGAGGATTCGCTGGTGGTGTGGCTGCTGCTGGTCGGGCTGCTGGTTTCATTGCAGTCGGCCATTCATGCAAAGAAGGAAGTTGAAACTGTGTTTTCGGTTAGTGGAGGGAGTGAAGAAAGAGCTATTCCTTTTTCCTTTTAGCTTACCAGACTGCACGATTGTTTTAATGGGCCAAATGTCTTGGTTATATATGGACAGGGAGCAGGGACCGTTTAACTAACAATCCATTGCATTTCATTGTCGGTGTAAATACGAAATCCCAATTAATTAAAATTTTACATATTACATCATGATACTGCAATCAATTTCTACTCATTTGAATGATGCCTTCAATCAAATCCCGGAGAACTCAGAACCATTTCATTTTCTTTCTTTTTTCCAGCAATAGTATCTTCACCATCTATTTTCTTACTGATACTATTATTTTCCCCATAAGCCATTGACCTTTGTTCAAATACTCTAAATAAATTATATAGGTGATCAAAAGGCACAAAAAGTCGTAAGACAGGTCCATAACCAAATTTTGCAACATCTCCTACTTTCATCAGCTTAGAAAACCCACAAGTGTTCAATTCCTTTTTTGGGCCCAAATTAGAAATACACACCTTGCAAACTATCACCACATTTTCATTAACATATCCAAGAAAACTACTGGGCCTGGAAGGCCTGGAAGGCAATGACCACAAACAACCTACTTCTATCGAGCCCTACACAAAATATCATTTACATGGTCTTGTTTGGGTCTTTGCCATCAGTCTCAGCCCTCTACCATTTCGCCATACACCACGAACCACCGATCCTTCAGGTGGCTCCTTATTTTCACCTGCTTTTTCTTTAACCTGATCAGGACCAGGATCACAGTTTCCAACATCTGGAAGTTCTGCAGCTGAAGCATCACCAAGGCGGTTTCTAAGGAACTTGGAGATTTTTTTCCGTGGCTTATTTCCCCCTCCTTCAGATGCCAAATTTTTCTTTGAGCCACCAAAAGCTGGCTGAGAACCATTCCCACTCCTGAACTCCGTTGGAGACTGACTGGGGTAATGTGAATTAGCCTCTTCATCAGCCCAAACCTTTGATTTGCCTTTGGCAGTGTGATGCCCATCCTTCAACAAGACCTCTGCTTCTTCCACAGAAGGCTTCTCATTTGATTGCCAAACTGTCACCCCACTATTAATATCATCTGCCAAAGCATGTTTTAAACCATTAATGCCACTGTCCTCATACTTCTCCTTTCCTTTTTTTGACCTTTTTTTGTTTTTCAATTGATCAGCATCATTGCTCAAACCATTTTTGTTAGAACAGCTGCAACTCAAGTTAAAATTGTACATCTCCACAAGTTCTCTTTGTTTCTGAACATTGGGACATAACCTAGCTAGCTCAAGAACAAGATGTGACAACCCAAACTGATGCACAAAAGCAAGGTACTCCTCGGTGTTCATAAAACCATTAAGATATTCAGCAGTTATTCCTTTGAATGCAGAGCATTTGTCCTTGTCAAATTTTAAAGAAACGCGGATCTTTTCCACTAGAGCCTTGTTAGCAGATTGAACATCTTCCACGTTTGGTGAAGGCTGGCTACTTGCAGTTGCTTTCTTACAGACTTGAGCAGAAAAAACTGGAGGAAAATTAGAAAGGGAATTATCAAATAAACCTGTGTCTACAAGATTTGGAGCACAAGCAGGGTGGCTGACCTTACTGGTGCCAATTGAACTCCTGGATGAGCTAGCAAAATTAGCTGTAAGTCCGAAAAAAGAACCCTGAGCAGAGCTTACATGACTAGATGGCAAAAATTCCTTAATTCTAGCAGGCTTACTTTTGGAAGAACTAGATGAATTAGTTGATAAGTGCAAAAAATTTGCCACAGGCCTAGACCGGTGCTCACTAGTAGTTGATATGTTAGGTTGAAGACTTGCTGCAGGCCAAGCCTGAGCGGTATTAGAAACAATTAAAGTCCCATTGTTTCGGTGACGTAAGCGAGCAGCCATGCTTCTTCTAGCTGATCCTTCTGAAGCATTTCTTAGTTTTTGTTGACTGCCATTTGATGCTGCAGGAAGGGGAGGAAAGGATGAGTCTTCAAGAGGTCCATTCCTAGAGTTTCCTAGTGCTTGGCAATATCTTGAAGATGTTTCGGAATCTAATGTAGCTAATGCAGCAAAAGGGCCAACAACAGAGGCAACTTCAGTATTGACAATCGCTTGGTCACTTGTTGAAGTATGATGAAAACTTTCAGCATCTGCTGTCACAAGACTAGCTTGTATGGCCAACGAAAGTTGACTATCTGATGAATCATGATAAGTACCATGTCCTCTTACCCGATGATCTTGCTCATGACTCCGCCGGTACTGGAAGCTTATTGGTATCTGGATATAATGAGAAAAAGAAAAAGTAGAAGCAATCTACAATCTCTTAATAATAGAGTGGAAGGATGAGAAGCAAGCAAGAAAATTCAAAGCATAACATAGCAATTAATTGTCTAAAATGCAGCAGATCAAATAAATATGTAATAAGATACTAAGGGATTGAAGGAACCTCATTAACATCAATGAGAATTCAAAGGATCCAAACCCACCTGCAGTGCAGCGTTACGCTTGGAACGAGACATGCGCCCACCGTGTTCAACAGTACCGTGCCTCTACAGATTTATTTTCATTTAAAAAAGTGCATTGTACTTCAAACAAGAGGAAAAAGTACACAAATATAACAATTGTGCACACACCTTCAGTTCAGATTCAGTTGCAAAAACAACAAATTTTTTGGCAAGGCAGGCCTCGTCCTCACATAAATGATGCTCTTGACGAAAATGGATCTGCAGCAAAATTTATGATGCTATGGACAATCAAAATATAACAACTACAACAAGAAAGGAAAACAAAAAATGACTTCTAACCTCCATGTCGTCATAATTTCTATAGTATTCATATTGTCCTGGATGCCGCCTGCATTGAACCATATAAATTGGATGTGTAGAAGAATTAGCATAGATGACATTTGCAGTCTCTGAATTATTATTATATCACAATAATATGGCTCACCTTTGGCATATGTGGCAAGTATAATGTTCAGTAGACATATGCAAGTACAGCTCATTCTCCCCATAGAATGGATTTTGACAGAATTCACACATTGGATGTCCCATAAATCCTCCCCTTTCACCTTCAGTGCCATCAACCACTGAGTCACCTGTCTTTATATGCTGATCCAGTTGTGGTTTAGTATATAACTTTTGCTCACACATAAAGACCTGACTCAGAAATTGAATATAATGTCAAATACATTATTGTGCAATCATCAATATTCATGCCTCTGGAAAGTTATGAGAATCTTAGCAAACAGGGATACAAACAACAACAAAAAACTAAGCCTAATATCTCATAACCCTGGGATCAGCTGTATGAAAGGCCAAAAAAGAATCATGTTAGGTCAAAGTTTAAATCTTCTTGCACCACTCATTTCTAACCAAACAGGGATGTATAATGAAATTTAAAACAAGGGGATAAAAAAGAAGCAGAAAAGCAAAGATCAGCAATCACATAAACTGAAGAACCTTAGAGACCAAACTCAATCATTGTCTCATTCCACACAATGTATCTAGCAAGTTATCAATTATAATTCAAGACATACTGATGAATCAGAAAGCCACTCGATAACATTCTTCTAGCATAGTTTCAAATTCCTATAGTAAGAAACATATCCATTTTCCTTCAGTACATAATATGTGACATAACCAACTGAATCTCACCTTCCTACCTTCCAAACACAGACTGCACATAAGCAGCCTATGCCGGTTAAACAAGTGACTCTTAAGCTGCTCGATGTTCTTAAACTCTGCTCTCCTCTTTGACGTAGCATTCTGCTGTTCAGCCTTCTTATCACAAACAGTACAGGACAGCCTACACATGGCTTTTATCATCTTGTAGTGATCCAGATCATCAAAATATGCTTGTGTCCCTTCATGGTACCAGTAAGACCCAACCTGGCCCTCAGTCGGATCAGCTGCAAAAGCTGAGAAGTCATTTATCACCTTCGTATAATCTCCCATAGCCTGGAATTAAAAATAAACTTAAGCATGTACTATTTCCATAATTCAGCATGCAACAAAAACATAGTTCAGTATAAGTAGGCAGCAACAGAAAACTGATAAAGAAGCCAATTTTTGGCAGGAGCACCAGAGAGCTCACAATTGATTGCAAGAAAGATGAGGTGTTGCCTCCAAACAGATCTTTTAGATGGTCAAACTAACTACTTAACGAAAACAAATCACTATTACCAGATATGAATCTCAAGAACAAAAAGAATGACTTAACTTTAGTTATAAAGATAGTTTTCAATTCAGACTTGCAAAGGCAGCATCGGCAATCATCACAGATGAATCGGAGCCGAATGAAACAAGTGGAGCAGACTTCTCGATGGCCACATGGCCCATATGCAACCCACTCAAGTGTATCAGCACAGACAGCACAACTATCATCCATTTTTCTCTCTGGATCTGACCAAACAAAGGAAAAACGAAAATCCTGCCAACAAAACAAATTTGTGCTCAGCGTATAACCAATTTATGCGACATATGATGACAGTAAATTTCGTGCTAAACGATGGACCCATTTCTCATTCAACACTCGTAATATCCCACTTTAATGGAACCATAAATTAGTAAAAACCTTTATCACAACGAAAACATGTTGTGATCACTGTCACAGCATCATTAGGTAGCAACAACCTATCTATTTGCCTACCTACCTAGCGAGCACTTCCAAACAAAAAAGCCAAGTCCATATGCATGGCTCAATCTCAAATCTATTTGGCTTTGTATTCAGTTAGAAATTTCACAGTATTTTGCTAGTTTGCACCATGTTATGAATTTAGCACTCACAACAAGACACAAAGCTAAAAATTCTAACTTTAATGAACATCGTGCATACTTCACAAACACTAACAGTATCAGATCAGTTTCATTAAGTCTTTAAACAAACAATCATTCATCTTCAAACTTAAAGCCGAAACTATATTTGATTCAATTCACCTTTATAAAAATTGAGACTTTAGTTTAAATAAGGTGGCAATACAAGTAAAATTACATCCAAAATGAGCTCAAAATTTAAGAAAAAGAAAAAGATGAAATGAAACTCGTATAAGATTCTCATGAATCTACTCATCTAAGCTAAATTGCATTAACAGTAACTGTCAGATCACACAGTGTTACTCACAGAATCATCACAAATAAAGCAAGAAAATACAAGTCAAATTTCAATATCTTTAACGACGACGTTTGATTAAACAGAAAAGAAGCACCAAAAAAAAAAAAAAGATATATTAGGTATATGAAGAATTAGGGATCTTAATCTTAAGAGAAGGCAAAATGAAAGCGCAGTTAAAAATTGAAGGGGAAGTGAGGGTAAGGGCTGAAAAAGTTTTAACCTTTTCTTTTCACCTGCTTCTGGACTCTGGCAAAAAGCAGAAATATGAGGGAAAAGACATAGGGTTGGATTTTTGTTTTCTTAGTAACCAAACAGAGCGGAGAAAAAGCAAGGGACTTTCAACTATAAACTGCTTTTGGTGTTTTCTAAACCGTCTTACTACGACTTTACTATATATCTTAATTAAAATAGAAACATAAGAATACGATGTCGTTTAACCCCATTAAGTGTTCATTTGCTCCAACCCTTTCATTTTAGTTTTTTTTTTTTTTTTTTTTGTTGTTGTTTACTCTTATGATTTATGAAGATATGTCTTTGTAAAAGGATTTAAAATATTTTGTTATTTTGATCACCAAATAAACTAATCTTTCATGTTTCAGATCATAAACCTTGTTTTCAAAACATCGTTTTTCATTTCTTGCAGACTTTTTGTCTCGCTGAAAGCTTCAATGAGCATTGTCCGCACCAGTCTAACACTACTAAATAGACCTTTGAATTACAATTAGGAACGTCCAGTTAACAGGTTGATTGAAGGAAACAGAAAACTAGCTCTACCATCCTTATTTTTTCTCCTGCTATCGCAAAAATCCACTGAGGTATAGCCTTTAGGAAGGCAGAGATGAAGAGAGGGGCAGAGGGGTGAAAGTTTGAACAAACCATCAACCATTACATACATATGTTGAGCAAAACAGAAACAGCTTAGACATGGATCATGCTGTAGATGGACTTCATTTGCTTAGAAATAGATTCGAAACCTGAAGCTAGAACCTTCATGTTTTGATAAGGCAAATGGTCAACCATAAAGGATGGCCATTAAGTTGCTACTATTAGACACACACATTGTCCTACATGCTAAACACGCACTCTAGAAAACACCTAACTAAACGCACAACAGCTTAAACCTCCATATCTGAAATTCACTCAACGCCCTAAAAAATTTGAAAGTTGAAGCCACACCCACCAAGCTGGAATCAGGATATCTATCATGGTGGCGTGCCAGTGCCGATGGTACCACCAGGGATAGTAGGCTGGACGCGAACGCATCCGGTCCCAGGGAAGGCACAAAAGACTGATGGCCCGAGACCAAAGCCGACACCTCCCCCAGGGGTTGGAACGAGCCCGCCACTTGTACCAAAGCCTCCAAGGAAGTTCTGAGGGTGGTCAACTTCCTCTTTGAGTTTTCTTCCTTCAGCATTTGAGGCAAGGACCACCATGACAACGATTGAGATCAACAGCATCTTTGCAACTCTTTCCATTATGAAACCACTCCCAACTGCACCTTAGCAAATAGCAAACCCTGCTCTCTCACTTACTTACTCACTGTTTGTGATTTGTTAGTATGTGAGAATCCTAGCCATCCTGCCCATCTTTATAGCACCAAAGTTTCATTTCAATTGAATTAATGTATGCCTATCATTTCTTACTCAGCAAAAAGAGGTAGACTTCCATTGAAAATTAAGTTGTGATCACTAAATGATACAGCTAAGACATTTAATTAATATTGGCATTTTTTAGCCAAGGTTCAATTCAACTGAAACGGCTTATATAAGCCCACATGGAACGACAGTAAATCCAATCAAATGGCATCTTTTTTCTTAATGGAAATTGTTATGCAGCTAATTCTAAAGGTTTAACGGCTTACATTGATTGACTTGTATCAAAGATGCTAATAGAGTCTAATGCTGCTAAGAGGGCTCCAAGAGAAGGTATAAGTGGCTCAATTCGTCAATAAAAGGGAAGTGAGGTAGTCCAAGTTAGACATGTTTGCCTATCATTTGATACAATATTGGAGCATGCTAATTCTTATGGCATGGCTGTTTTTTAACCAATTGAGTCCTATTGTTCCAAAGATCACCCGTACTCACCATCCTTGGAGTAATTAAGGTGGATTTATGGTGCTGCTGGTGTATTTATGATGTCCTTACCTAACGGGAATTATTAGGTCTGCTTAGCCTTAAAATCTTGGACACTGTCACTCTGTCATGTGTTCCTTTTTCGGTATAAAAAAATTTCCCTGTTTATTGCATTCTTACCCGTGCATTTTACTTTTAAGAAGGTTGATGCGGTTCATCAATAGGGTGGTTGATGCCAGTTATACTAAGTATATAATTTCTAATTTCTCAATTATATAAACTCTGTTTTCGATTATTTAGCAAAATGGTTAAGATTTTGAAAGTTTTTGGCATGGCCCATAACAGGATTTAGTTCTAGATGATCTCATTAAGCACCAGGATCTGCTGATTCTGTAGGTTATCGTTTGTGCACTTGCTATATATGAAGTTGCAATCAAAACTAATTAACAATATGCCATCATAAGCTAATGGCCAGTGATTAGTACCTAAATCCATTTCGTTACCGTATTCAACGGACAATCAGTTACATATGATTTTGACAGGTATGGGTTAACGGTGAATAACTTCTTGAAAACATTTACGAGTACCATTAATATTAACCTCAAGTATTGAAATATTAGCTATTAGTTAAATTTCTGGTACGCTTACAAATTTCAAATAGACACACTGTTACACCAACCGAGTTTTTAAATTTGTACACAGTAAAGCTGCTATTAGCATTAAATTTTCTCTTCTTCTTCTTCGTCTTCTCTTTTTTCCCTTATCGTTTTGGTACTCATTTGCCAAGCTTTTGCACACCTATTGGAGACTTGAAGCAGCCTTATTATGATAAGAGAAGCCTTTCTTTCCTTTAAATTTATACAATCAATCAGAATATCAAATGTTGAAGTTGAACTTCAAGTCGGAACACTTGTGTTTACATTTGTCCAACAAACTATTAGTTTATTCCATGTGTTTCTACGCATGATAATATAACCAAAGACTTACAAATTTACACTTGGAAAGAATAAAGATGACTTTCAAACAAATTTACGCTTGACAGCATTAGAATGAAACATGTAATCAAATCATGATTAAAAAACTAACCATAAAACAACTCCATAATCTCTCCCACCTTAGGCCACAAACAATTTTCAGTTCACAAACCTGCAATTCTTCCTGATCTCACCCTTTGACCCTGTGAGCACTTCAATGTAACCCATCTTAATCATTGCTGCAGCAAACTTTCTGGCCCATGCTTTACCATGCCTTGCATTCTCCCTTACTATTTTTGCTGTGGCGCGACTGCTTAGAAGAGTTTGATCAGATGTTAACAAGCCATGATGGTTCTTCAAAACTGTATAGTACTTATTATCTAGCCTGTGTGGTGTAAGAACATCAAGTGGCACTGTAGGATCATGGCTTGATCCAGGTCTGGGGCACCTTTTCCTCATTTGCCTAGCAAATTCTGGATCCAATGAAGGGTCCTGTAGGTGAGTTTCATTGAAAGAGTATAAACGATCAGAGAAAGAAGAACAATGTGAAACACCAATGGAATGTGCCCCAGAAAGTGTCACCATTTCGTCAAGGTTAAGGCCTTTTCGTGCAAAATTTTCTTCCAGTTGCTTGGCATTGAAGAAAGGTGGGGGGAGGTTTCCGAAGCCCTCATCTCTTAGTGAAACTCTTCCATCGCGGCGCCCTGAAGGCACTACATATTTAATACCACCAACTTTGTAGGCACTGTCACGCGCGGCAAATGCAATGATATCTGCACATGAAACTGTTCGAGGGCATTTTGCTTCAATTTCAGCCTTTGCTTGATCAATCACTTCGAAGCCTCTCAAGCTTGGTTTGTTAGCCGGATGTTCCTTCTCTGATGGTCTACCTGGTGTTGAATCCAAAAGGACAGAGGCATCACAGCCCTGGAACATACATAGTATGGAAAATTATGATTAATCAGTATACAGTAAACCATTTAATGTTGTATTGTTAATAGTAATAAATCATAAGGTAAGATGGGAAGCAGGAACAGTTCCATTTAGTTATTTTCACGAAAAAGTAAACATATGGCTTTTAACATGGAATTGGTCCCGTGTCTCAGTGGGTTAGAACATTGGTTTTCTGAGCCGAAGGTCGCGAGTTCGAGCCTTGCCAGGACCATATGACTGACGTTTTTCTCCTTTTTTGATTGTTGAAATGATGGAAATTAACTATGAAGAACAATGAAGGTGGAGTGAGAAGCGTACCCTTACAAAACAATCATGGAAATGCATCCTAATCAGGGCAGCAGCTATACCCGGGTTCCTGGACACAGCCTTGTCCACAGCTTTTCTCACAATAGACTCTGCAGAGTGACAGGTTGATTTATAGAAGCCAACCTTAAGCGTAGCTAATGAAACTGAAAACATACCAACAAAGAATATGAAACAGCTAGAGTACTTTAAGCTTGGCATTTTCACTTAACAAAGAGATCAAAAGAATTACTGAAATGTTAGGAAGATGGAGAGAATAGCTGATCATTATTGTGCTGCCTTTATATTATAGATAGATGGGATAAAGGTGAAGATGGCGTGTTGGTTTTGCTAAAATGTAATAAAAAACGTGCATGGCTGACTGCGGCTGCGCGCACAGGCATGAGAGATGTAACAAGCTGTCTATACTTGAGCAGGTCCCTAGTAAGTAGTAAAACAAGTCTTTTTCTTCTACGGAGGAGTTAGGCCAGCCCCATCCCTTGGTTTCAACTTTACTCTGTTCTATCTATATGTATTGCTTCTTTTTTCCCATTTGGGGTTGTTAAATTCAAAAGTGCCAACTGGGAACTAAAGAATATAATAATGCTCAAAATAGCTTTCGTGACTTCGCATGTTGCAACTTGATTCGTGCTTCTGCCTGCCTTCTAATCTTCATTTTAATTGAGTTGTTGGTGTTTTACGGAGACATCATATGGTATAAGACAAACAAAATAATGATGGATGGAACAAAAAATTAGCAAAAGAATAGCAGGCCCCAAGTGTGACAAAAAGTGATGATAACTTCATTAAGAATTCGCATTTATCCGAAAAGAAAGACTTATTCTTACTTTTTACACAACTATCAAAAGTCTACATGTTCGATAAAAAATTCAGAGGGAACTAGCCGAGAGAGTTATAGAGGACCGATGGAGGGCAGCGCAGCGCAGGACAGGGCAAGCACAACAGATTGGACGGACAAATCTTGAATCAAGAACAGCAAAAAGACATGAACGTTGAATAATATATATTATTACAAATCTACAACGCATCCTTTGTATAGTTAAAAAAAAAAAAGGGAAAAGAACAATGTGATGAATTCTCATAGTTACCATGATCGGAGGAAGGATCAATGAATCCAATGACTTCCAACATCCTCCTTCAATTATGGACCTCTTTTTACAACTGGTTGCAAAAGCCACACCTACCCTACCCTACACCCCTCCCGCCTACAAGGATTATACCATTTCACCCTTTGAAATTCATACTTGCTTAAACATTCTAGCCCCCTATAATTTCAAAACAAAAATAAATAAATAAAAAACCCGACATTTTTGCATCAGCAAAAGACTGGGGATTGCATTTCCTTTTAATTGAAACATTTTTCAACAGATTAGAAGCAAAACCATTAGAAACGTTCTCTTTCTCTCATCCAAACGTTCAATGCTCAAAGAACAAAGTACCAACAAAAAAATAAAAAAGGACCAATAAAGGAGCAAAAGTTCATGCTACATCCATACAACCATGTTTCACGTTTATTGCACAACACTTTCAAAATTTTTCAAGAGTGAAGACGAAGAACGAAGAAAAGGATGAGAAACTCTGTATTTTGATTATTTCAGTCTACAACAGTCCCAGCCAGATTATGGCTTCATGAAAGAATACCAAATTGTGTCTATGCTTCAGACATAATGCAATCTATTGCCTGCTTGCATATGCCAGTCATCGTGGCCTCGGGCCCATAAACCTGTAACCAAATGGAATAACATACTCAAGTTGAAAGACTACTGTTTCTTTCATGAGTAATCAGTATTGCTTAAAGATATCAAATGATATAGAACATTTTTCGCAAAAGCAGACTGTGATCTCATACCTCAAGTGGTACTCCCAGTTCCTCTCCAAGAGTACGCATCCTTGCCAAACCAGTTTGATAGTTTGGTCCACCTCTTCGAACATAGATGTGCATTCTTGCTGCTTTTAACTTGGCTTCCTAGGAGTGAGGGGGAGGACAAAGGATCAGAAAAGATGAAAGGAGAATTTCAACCATTGAACTGCAATTTATTTGACTTCAGCTAAATTATACCTTCTCTCTCAATGCTCGAATAATGCCATTGAAAGTAGCAGCAACATCAGTGAAGTTAGCAATGCCACCTCCAATGATAAGGGCTCTCTTACGACCATCAGGGTTTGCAGTGGCACACTGCAACATCCTAAATGGGTAAATTGTTCCAGAATATCTCTAATTTGATGAAAGTGCTTAAGTTCTATAAGAAAGCTTAAACCAGTCACAGTTTCTTACATCAATAACAACTCTTGCATATTGCAAGACCTCCTCCTCATTTGGAGCTCCACTATACTCCGCATAGTTGCCCAGTTCTGATGCATAACCTAAATCTCCAACCTAGTTAAATAAACAGAAATAAGTCCTTAGAATAGCATCAAATGATATTAACCTGCCTATTATCACTATCAAGATCATTTTATGGACAAACTTGAGCCAAAGATAAGGTCAACGGAAAGTAAAGATTGTCTAGATAAAATGTAACACAAATCCATTATACCACTTACAGTATCAGCATATATGACACTGGCACCACCTCCAGCAACCATTGTCCAGATACGCCCTTTTGGATTCAAAACAGTGAATTTCAGGGATGCACTCGTCTGCAATGTTAAGTAAAGATAGTGATTAATAAATGTCCTTCAACCATTTGGAGACAAATTCTACACTGAAACTTGAGCTATAACAAGCACGTAGGTACCTTTTCATCCAATGAATGAATGAAGCTTTCTGTTGGGCTCAGGACTCTTCCAAAAGGCAGAGGAAACTCTATGTTACCCCACCTGAATGCATAAAATTGTTTTTAATACACTCTCCTTCAGATATACTTATGCTGAGGAGTTATATAGCTATTGAACTTGACCTGAAAAGAAACTTACTTATTGAAGTTCTTGAATGCAGCAGTGTCATCCAGCTCTCCCCTCATATCCAGTGGGTATGGTTCTCCATTCACCAGCGTAAATGGATTCATCTCCAGAAAGCTGAAGTCAAGATCTGCGGCCAACAGAAAAGATCAACATAAATACTAACACAAGATAGTTTTAGAACTCTACAATAATGTAATGAATTAAGTATAAATGACAAAAGCAAAGAATACCATAAAATAGGAACCTAAATCACCTAGAAAAGAGATGCTGATATTCAACGATCATAGTGACAGTTATGTAAAATATTTATGATCCCTTAAAAATCTGGCATTTAAGATATTACTTAGAATCAGGTGGATTACTGCATCATTTTCAGTCATGCAATTTCTTTAGTTCCGTGAACGAAACAAAGAGCCTGAAAATCTGAAACCATGAATAGTAAGTACCTTGAAAGACAGAAAAGACACCCATGATGAAGACACCAATCTTCCCTCGAACCTATATGATGCATAAATAGAATGAGCACTAACTAGATAAAGACAACGCAACACAGCAAAAGAGACTAAAACTAGTAATACATATAATAGGTTGCAAATTATCAGCAATGATACATCTGAAAGATAAGGGAATAAATTCCAAAGAGATGCCATCAAAAGTTAGAAGGAAATAAACAAGTTAGAAAGAGATACTAATGAAACGCACTTCCAAAGGGAGTGTAGCTATCAATGGCGCACACGTCTCGGGGGTCATAGGTTTCTCAGATGAAAGGAAAATGGTCTTAACCTACAAAAATCACAGATAAAATACATGTCAACTTTTTAAATTATAAATTCAACAAATGGAGAATAAATGAAATCAGAGGAAACAACAAAAGGCTAAGCAAAAACAAAGGTAAAGGTAGGCAAAAATAAAAGATTAACAAAATACCTTATCCCAGTTCTCTTCAATTTCAATGCCTCCACATTCTGAAAAGCTAATGGTTGAGCCAAGCCTTTCTGAGACTATTGAAAGGTAATACTCTTGTTCATGGGGGACAAAAGGTTCAACAATGAATGTGGTTATAGGAGCTTTGCAACCACCCATCTCAACCTAAAACACAAGGATTCAAATTAAAGTGATGCATGAGTGACGAGAAAATTGTTAAATTAAGATAGATATGTGACCTCAACGCCAAGGCGTGCTTTGACGAATTCAGCAACTTGAGCAAGATCTAAATTGAGAGCAACCAAGCCACTCTTTCCACGTTTCCCAAACAACATATCTGGCTTAACAACCAATCTGGTGGATGAAAGCCATGGTTCTTGGTTTGTTAACTGAGTGAAATCAGTGGATTGTGTCACCTAAATAAAGCAAAATACAGATTAGTGTTTAAAAGTTATTTAAGGAATTGCAGTTCGATTATCTTAATTTAAGCTTTTGCGCTGAGAAGAAAGAAGGAACCTGGGCAGAGCAGATCTGGAGATGAATATTAGCTAGACGTTTTAGGTGCTCTTTCAGAAGTCTCTTGGAATCGTACTCTCTGATCTTCTTGCGAGCCATTTGGATTGAAGATCTGCGACAACAACAACAACAAACAATGAAACAAACGAATTCAGCAACTATATCTATCTATTTATGTGGTAAGCATCATAAGAAGAAGATGAAGGGGAGAAGCTTTTTGCTTGGAGTAGAAGAAGAGTAGGCAAAAGGCTCACCAAACAAATTCTCTACTCCCTTACCTTAACAATCAAAGAAAGGAGGTTGGTTGGGAGATGAGATGAACCACTTCGGGGTGAATTGTCCGTTGCCGTTGGGGCCTAAACCTCTTCTAACGCTTTTTATGGACAGACATTATCTTCTCTTCTACCTCCATCTGCCCCTTTTTTTTTTTAATTCTCATATTTAATTTTTTTAATATTACGTAATATTATAAAATTTAAAAATTTAATTAGATCAAACACAAACAAATTTTATTGGTTTAATTTAATTTAATTTATTAAAATTTTAAATTAATTTTTATATATTATTTTAATAAAAAAATTTAATATATTTAAATAATTTTGATATAAAATTATTATTTTTTATTTTTATAAAAATTTAAAATATATATAAAAATATAAAAATTTACAATTTTTATTTTTTTAAGTTTTTATCTCTTGATATAAAATTTAATTTAAATTTAATATATATGTAATATTTAAATTTAATTTAAATTGAATAAAAAAATTTAAACCAAACTTTCTAATTTCAAATTAATTTTTTGTATTTTTAATTTTTTTTCTCGCGCTATCCAACTAACAACATAAATATGAGAATAACTTTTACTATTTTGATTAAGTTCTGGTCGGGTAGGGGCCTTACTACACTTGTTTATGTTTGCCCATGGGTTTGGATTTTCTATTAATTATAAATTAACATTGTAATTTGAATTTGAAGTATGAAAGAAAGCAAGAGAAAGGAAGAGTAGTTTGGGAAGGAAAGGTAGGTGAGGTTTGATTGAAGGGGGAAAGTGTGTGTGTGTGTGTGTGTTAGCATTAGCATGTGGAATGCATGACAAGGAAAGCATCACTTGTTGTGTTTTACTAAATTGAATTGTTTTTATTGCTCCCAATTAAATGAAATGTCATTGCTCTTCAATCACTTGGTGCTGCTACAATTTTACGGATTTTTACTATTACTATATAATTTCATTTACAAATATTTTATTCTAAAAAAATCAATTTAAATCGAATAAATATTCATAAACAATGTTAAAAATTAATGTCATCATAATTTCTCTAATTAAACGTACAGTATTTTTAAAGTTTGAAATCATTTTTTTACTAATATCCCATGTCAAAACTTTTTAAAGTAAAACAATAAAAATATATAATGACAAATTTTAATAATAAAATAATAAATTTGATCTTAATATCTCTCTCTCTCTCTCTCTCTCTCTCTCTATATATATATATATATATATAATCCTAATCAAGAAAAATAAAATTATATATATATATATATGTTGTCTTCGATGACCTGTGTTACCGGGCCAGCTTAGACGATCTCTGGTGAGGTTGGACTCTTCTGCTGAACAGACCGATGGAAAGACCAATGATTCTGCCTTTGATTTTTAAGCCCTTATAAATTTTGGTGTGCACTCCTCTTTTTTATTCCGTTTTCTATTTTTTGATTTTGTTTATATGTTACAGAAGTATATATGTTTGTCTTGTTAAAAGTTCTATTATTGGTGTCTAAAAGCTCCACTTGAATAATTTTTTCAATGCTTTTAATCTCATATTAAGAATTTGTAAAGATCCACAATTGTATATGCAGAGATTGTTTATATTTTCGATGCAAATAAATGTTTAAGGTGTTAATTGATTGTAATAAAAAAAATTAATTAAAAATTTTTTAATTATAATTTAAGGATTTTTTATACATTTTAACTTATATTATAATATATATGTAAATCGTAAAAATTTATATTTTTATTTATAAAATATTTTTTATAAAATAAAATCATAAAATTTTTTAATCAAAATAAATAATTTTCACAATTTTTCTATAACAAATGACCCAACATTTTGAAGTAACAAGAGTCCATGTATCACGGATTCCCCTCTCGAAAAGAGATAGGAGGGTCTTCATAACATATTTATACATGAAAACTATCTATGTAAGGGGTTTTGTGAATGACATTTGTCATTGACTAAGGTTTTTTGGACTTCATTAAACAAACGGTAACAAAAAAAAATTAAAAAAATTAAAAAAATTAAAAAAAAGAAAGAGAAAGAGAACGATAAGGAAATAAATAAAAGGCGGCGTAAAAGGAAGGGAATCAACAACCAAGCTACAATCAGCATCCAAGAAACAAATGAAAAGGCAAGGAGAAACAGAAAGATGGAGGGAGGGAGAGCAAAGAACAGGAAACTACCGATGGACCAATCTACTAAGTTTGACCGATCTGCTAGGTTTGGCCTTATAGTCATATAATCTGCGTCAGGATAACAATAGCAACGGCGTGGAATACCATTAATAAACCTCTGGCCTTGCGTCGTCAAGCTTCTCTATAACCCATCCACCGACTCCTTTAACCACTTATTTACAGAGAAAAAGCAAGAATTTTGTACGATCCTATTTTAATTTTAATTAATTTTATTTTTGTCTTTAATTTTTTTAATAAAAATGGTTTTTTTCCTCGCTTTTGTATACTTTGATAAGTTTTTAAAATTTTTGTTACAAAATCAAATTATAAGGATTTTTAGGTATTTTAGACTTGTGTTATTCAGAATATTTGAAAGAATGTGAATAGTGAATATAATATTGAAATACCTAATTTAGTTTTAAACGTCATTTACTTGATAATTTTTGTTTAATTTGATTTTTTTTTTTTGTTGGTAAGTTTGTTGAATTCGAGAAAATTTAAGGTAGTTTGAAGATTGTTGAAGCTTGGGGTCAAAGACGTTTTCATTGGATGTTCACAAGAGATTCTTAAAGCAAGACCTATTAAAAGTATCTTTTTTTTTTTTAATTGGAATTGTTTCTTTGTTGTTTTTTACTTTCTTGATGAGAATTTTTTTTTTATTTAGCTTTCATGTAAGTTTTGGGTTTTTTTTTTTTTTTTTTAACAAAGGAATAGGCTTATTAACTAAAATTAATTCCAAGTACACTTACAATCTTAGATTTTTCTCAATTCTCAATTGCGAAAATAATGTTATTTACTTCAAAGTTCCTAATGGCTTATTTGTAATTGGAGAAATCACTCTATCTTTTAAAATGATTATAAATGGCCTAGCAATGATGCTTTACTCATCTTTGAAAAAGTCAAAAAATCATGGCTGGTTTTAAAGAGTAATGACCTTTGTTACATACATAAGATTCTTTTTGGTTGGGAACCACCTTCACATAACCATGTTCAAGTTAATGTGGACGATAATTGTAAAGTAAATTGTGGTTTAGCTTGGACTAATGATATTAGTTGTGACTCAATAAGTGTTTGGATGAGAGGTTTTGTGCATGGTGTTGGATGGACTTATATTCTCACAACTAAACTTTAGGCTATCTATTACATTCTTCAACTATGTTGGGATAGAGGTCATCGAGCTATATTTTTAAAATCAGATTCAATAGTGGTTATGTTGAAATTTTGAGAGATTTCTTCCCATTTGATTTTCATTTTAATTTGATTCAGAGGGATTATATACAAAGAGATTAGATTTGTCAGATACATCATATTCATCAAGAAGCTAATTTTTATGTCGACTAGATGACATCTTATGCTAAATAATAGTCCTTTGGATTTCATGAAGTCATGGAACCGCCTTATGGAATTAAATTTCTTTTGTATAGTATTCTAACCACTTCTAAAACCAAAAGGTATGTTTCAAATACAAATAATACTATTTTGAAAAATGAAAATAAAACGTGTATATTTTGTATAGGAAAAGGCATGATTTTATTTTTTATATGAAAAAAATTTATTAGTTTCTTAATAATATATTGTTTCCATTTCTTTGCTTGATAATTAAAGTATTGTTGGTGGTTTTTATAAGTGTCTTAGTTGGAGGAATCTGGTGGGAGATTGAAGGTGAGGTGATTTGAATCTATAACCATAAAGCACTGTCAAAGGGTACTTGTACCTGAAACTGACACAGGTAGCTAAGTAAAGAATACTTAGGAGTGCAACACAACTCTCTCTAAAAAATTCAGCAAAATAGCCCCATAACTTTGAGAGAATGGGTGCTTTCTCACAAAGGGGGTGGTAATGACCAAGCTTGAACGGCTGTTTATCAAAACATAGGTTTTCACAAATTTGTAAGACCATGTACGGGGGTTGAAGCTTGCCCAGTGCGAAGGTCAAAGAAGTTAGTGACCTGATGATAAGGGAGTCGATGATTAAAACCCTAGTGAATGATGATCAAAACCCTAGTGAACGATGATCGTAATTATGAAGTTATTTTTTCGAAACGTGTTTCTACGCTCAAGTCAATAAAATATTTAAGGTAAATAGAAGACGAAGGTAAGGCACATAAAGGAAGTTACAATAAAAAAAAATGCTTAAGTCTCAGGTTTTACGTATTTGAATTCTTTTTTATTTTATATATGAGATGAATGATGATGATTTGATTGAAAAAATTAACAATTGATAATAAATTTACATGAAGCTCAAAAAAAGTCAATGTAAGTAACTACAAATTGTATTTAACAAATTTAAGTAACTATAGATTACATTTAATGATTATAGAAATATTAAAAATCAAATGTTTAGTTTTAAAATGATGTTTTGATAAGACGTTAATAAAAATATTAGACAAGTTATTTTTTTTGAAGAGACGAGCTAATTCTTAAAATGAAATAACATGATAATTGAGTGTATATTGATCAAACAATTTAGAAAATTAATGTTATTGACTTGAGTAAATACGCATAACAAATATATTTTATTTAATTAATTGCTATGTAACCAATAAAAATTGCTCAAGGAGAAGTACAGTTTGTTTAAAAAAGAAAAACCTCTTAAATATTAATTAATTTGAGCTAAGCTCATGTACCAAACAAAGTTTAGGCTAACGCATTGGCCAAATAGAGTTTACACTCCTTTTCATAATTTATTTTTAGCGACTTGAAATTTTATTTCAACATCCAAAGTAAGCAAGAAACCTGCTATAGAGTTGTACGAGCCGAAAAAGAAAAACAGAAACAGCAGCAATTTTGCAAAAGTTTAGTTGGGCACTTTTCTTTTAGCTGGCTACGAAATTAATCATCAACAAACATTAACGGGATTTGATTATAGATTGAATTGATGAATAGCACATTAGAAAACAATGGGTAATTTTAATTTTGCTATGTCGACCTTAACATTTAAATTTAGATGAAGAGTCACATAACTATATTACTAATACTTAAAATAAAAAAAAAGTTAAAATCAAATTGAAATTATATACTGTACATTAATTTATTTTGAATCAAATGAACTTAACCTGATTATTAATTATCCATGAGACCAAAAAAATTAAAACGAATAATACATCGTAAATTAATGTATATCGTGATACACTGGCAGTGGTTAATATTAAAATAAATTTTTTTGTTTATAAAAAAATAAAAAGTTTCCTTATTAGGGACAAAAAGTAAAATCAAGAATCTCAACTATAGAAAGTATTAATTAATCTTAAAAATTTAAAATATAATATGATAATATTATATTAATAAAAATATGATATAAAAAAGACGTAAAAATAATATGATTTAAAAATTTAATAATAATTATATATAAATTTAATAAAAATATATATTTTATATTTTCATATCAATATAAATTATAACATATAATTTTCATATAAAATATAATATAAATATATAAATTTTAATATTTTATATAATATAAATTATTAAATTTAATATTAACGCAGTCAGCCTGCTTCCATCCCGCCACATTTGAGGGCTCAGAATCTATTTCCCGCCCATTTTCTCTTTGACAGAAACAGTAACTCAGCAACTGCATGATCAACGGCGTCGTTTTAGATCGAATCGGTTTCCCTCTCACCATTAACTCCCGCCTAGGCTATAGTTCATAAAAAAAGTGAAATTCCAGTTAGCCCCAACAAGCGCAAACCAAACAAAGCTGAAAAAGCCGTCCGGTTTTCATAACGGATCCACGTCACCAAAGACAATTCCGTAACTTCGCCACTTAAAGTCGCTGGACGTCTCCAGACTTCTCTAAAATGAACGCCATTTCCTTCCTCCCCTTTCTCTATTCTCTCTTTTTACCCTCTGGATTTTCCTTTGATTTTCATTTTTCCTGATCTTCTATTTTTACTAAATCCAAGAGAATCCCTCAAATTTCCTCTCTTTTCTTCGCCGCTCAATCTTCCTTTCTCTTGGCTTTTACAGAGCATTTTGTTATCCAAGCCTCAAATTTTTTACTCCGTTTATTTCGGCCGCTCTCTTCGAATCCTAACCCTAGTTGCTTTGAGCCTGCCGCTGAGAAGAGAACTCTAATTCGCCTTCAAAGCTTTAAAAGTTGAAGCAGATTGTTAGCGGAGCTCTAAATGTGAGTTTTCTCATTCTGTTCCTTCAGTTTTTAGTATTTATCAAGTATTTGGCACCTTTTGAAACCCTAATTTGCCTTTGAATTTGAGTTTCATTTGATGGCGAGTTGAAGTGTTAGACAGTTTCCATTGGTATTTTAGACATGTAAAACTTGGTTTTATATGTTTTCCAGTTTTAATTTGTGAAACTTAAGCTTAATCCAATTTACAATCGCTGGTTTTCAATTCGAGTTTGGCGAATGCTTATTCATGAAGAGTGAGAAATGTTGGTATGTTGCATTTGTTTCTTTGATTTTTGTAGTTTCTCAAGTATTTTCGATGTTGAACTGTTGGTTAGACATTTCCCTCCTTTTTACTGTTAATTTTATTCTTTGTTCATCTTTAACTATTGGTTGCCATTCAGAATAGCTTCTCAATGGCGGAACATCGGAATGCAAATGGGGCAGCTCCTGGATCAGGAAGTATTTACTCTGTTAATCTGGAAAACTTCTGCAAACGTTTGAAGGCTTTGTATTCGCACTGGAATGAACACAAAGCTGAGCTCTGGGGTTCTTCTGATGTCTTTTCAGTAGCAACTTCACCACCTTCAGAAGATTTGCGTTACCTGAAATCTTCAGCTCTAAACATTTGGTTGCTAGGTTATGAGTTTCCAGAGACAATAATGGTTTTCACAAAGAAGCTGATTCATTTTTTATGTAGCCAGAAGAAGGCTTCTCTGCTTGAAGTTGTGAAGAAATCTGCCAAGGAGGCTGTGGGGGTTGATGTTGTGATGCATGTGAAGGCAAAAAGTGATGATGGAACTGCATTGATGGATGCTATATTTCGGTCCATCAGAGCACAATACACGGGATCTGAAAATGATGCTCCTCTTTTTGGTTACATAGCTCGGGAGGCTCCTGGAGGAAAGCTTTTAGAGACATGGGCTAAAAAACTAAAAAGTGCTAGCTTTCAGCTTACTGATGTGACCAATGGATTATCTGATCTGTTTGCTGTGAAGGACAAAGAAGAGCTTATGAATGTGAAGAAGGCTGCTTATTTAAGTTACAACGTGATGAACAATATTGTGGTTCCAAGGCTTGAGAATGTAATTGATGAGGAGAAGAAAATCACTCATGCTACCTTGATGGATGAAACAGAGAAAGCCATAGTGAATCCACAGCTGGCCAAAGTGAAGCTCAAGCCAGAGAACGTTGATATTTGTTACCCTCCCATATTTCAAAGTGGGGTTGAGTTTGATCTCAGACCTAGTGCTGCAAGTAGTGAAGAGAATCTGTACTATGATTCTGCTAGTGTTATCATATGTGCAGTTGGAGCTCGCTATAACAGTTATTGCTCAAATATTGCCAGGACATTCTTGATTGATGCCACTCCACTTCAGAGCAAGGCATATGAGGTGCTTCTTAAGGCCCATGAAGCTGCAATTGGTATGTTGAAACCTGGGAGCAGAATCAGTGATGCGTATCAAGCAGCACTTTCAGTTGTTGAGAAGGATGCTCCTGATTTGATCCCAAATCTAACAAAATCTGCTGGGACAGGAATTGGTCTTGAGTTCCGTGAGTCAGGGCTTAATCTCAATGCGAAGAATGACCGTGTGATGAAAGCTGGAATGGTTTTCAATGTGTCTCTTGGTTTTCAGAACTTGCAGTGTGAGAGTAATAATCCAAAGAACAGTACTTATTCTCTGTTACTTGCTGATACAATTATTGTTGGTGAGCAAAATATAGAAGTGGTGACTGGAAAAAGTTCCAAGGCTGTTAAGGATGTAGCGTACTCATTCAATGAGGATGAGGAAGAAGAAGAAAAGTCTGTGAGGGCTGAAACTCATGGGTCTGATCTCTTTATGTCTAAGACAGTGCTCAGGTCAGATAATCATGAGATCTCTAAGGAGGAGTTAAGAAGGCAGCACCAAGCAGAACTTGCTCGTCAGAAGAATGAAGAAACAGCTAGGCGGCTTGCAGGTGGACCTGGGACTGGAGACAATCGAGCAAATGCGAAGACTTCAACTGATTTGATTGCTTATAAGAATGTCAATGACTTGCCCCCTCCAAAAGATTTTATGATTCAAATTGACCAAAAGAATGAGGCCGTGCTCTTGCCAATATATGGTAGTATGGTCCCTTTTCATGTGGCTACTATAAGGACAGTTTCCAGCCAGCAGGATACCAATCGAAATTGCTTTATCCGGATTATATTTAATGTTCCAGGGACTCCTTTTGGTCCCCATGATTCAAACACTTTAAAGAATCAAGGGGCAATTTATCTAAAAGAAGTCTCATTTCGATCGAAGGATCCAAGGCACATAAGTGAAGTGGTACAACAGATTAAAATGCTTCGTCGGCATGTTGTTGCCAGGGAGTCTGAGAAAGCTGAGAGGGCAACCTTGGTTACTCAGGAAAAACTCCAACTTGCAGGCAATAGGTTCAAGCCTATAAGGTTATCTGACCTTTGGATTCGTCCTGTTTTTGGTGGTCGTGGGAGAAAGATTCCAGGAACACTTGAAGCTCATGTTAATGGTTTTCGGTATTCTACTACTAGAGCTGATGAGCGTGTTGATGTTATGTATGGAAACATAAAGCATGCATTCTTCCAGCCTGCAGAGAAAGAGATGATCACTCTCCTTCACTATCATCTGCACAATCACATAATGGTGGGAAACAAAAAAACTAAGGATGTGCAATTTTATGTTGAGGTCATGGATGTATACCAGACATTGGGAGGGGGAAAGAGGTCTGCTTATGATCCAGATGAGATTGAAGAAGAGCAAAGGGAGAGGGATAGGAAGAATAAGATCAACATGGATTTTCAGAGTTTTGTGAATCGGGTGAATGATCTCTGGGGGCAACCTCAGTTTAATGGTCTTGATCTTGAGTTTGATCAGCCTCTTAGAGAACTTGGCTTCCATGGGGTCCCCTACAAAGCCTCGGCTTTTATTGTGCCAACTTCAAGCTGTCTTGTTGAGCTGGTAGAGACTCCTTTCCTTGTGGTCACCTTAAGTGAGATTGAGATTGTGAACCTAGAGAGAGTTGGCCTTGGGCAAAAAAATTTTGACATGACCATTGTGTTTAAGGATTTCAAGAGAGACGTACTTAGGATTGATTCCATCCCTTCAACCTCACTTGATGGTATCAAGGAATGGCTTGATACTACAGACCTCAAGTATTATGAGAGCAGGCTGAATCTAAACTGGCGGCAGATTTTGAAGACAATTACTGATGATCCACAGAGCTTCATTGAAAATGGGGGTTGGGAATTTTGAACTTGGAGGCTAGTGATTCAGATTCTGAGAACTCAGAGGAGTCAGATCAGGGTTATGAGCCATCAGATATGGAGTCTGAATCTGAGTCAGAGGATGATGACTCTGATAGTGAGTCACTGGTTGAATCTGAGGATGAAGATGAGGAAGATTCAGGGGAAGACTCAGAAGAAGAGAAAGGGAAGACATGGGAGGAGTTGGAGAGGGAAGCAAGCAATGCAGACAGGGAGAAAGGGAATGAATCAGACAGTGAGGAGGATAGGAGAAGAAGGAAAATGAAGGCTTTTGGGAAATCTCGAGCACCTCCTAGTAGTGCTATTCCCAAACGTTCCAAGCTACGATAGATGTGCTAGTATTTCCTTATTTTTTTAATGTTTAGTAGCAGCTGGTGCTTTAGAAGAATGTTTATCTTTGTTGCATTATTCACAATGGCTGTATTTCTGCAGACTCGGTGTATATCTCAATGAGGTTGCTCATGCATTGCCAAAAAACCTAATTAATGACACTTGCTAGCTCCTTTTGTTAAGTTAAAAAATCGAAAATCAACAAGATAGAACGAAAATGAGAGCAAGTAAGATGAACCCAAGATTACATATAAAACCTCCATAGTATTTAATCTCTACGATTTTGCTGGTAAAAGTTTTAGAACAAGTTGATTAACACACATAAAAAGAGATAGAAAGCAACAGTCAAAACCTTGATTAAACATATGCTACAGCTGAAGGCTTGAAAGCAACTATTCTTATTTAGTACGACTACCATCTTTACTAGGTTGCTGAAAACTACAACATGGTTTTCAAACGCATGTCACCTCAATTTGGGCCTCTTCGGAAGGCTGCCACTGGGATTTCTGTTATCATTTACCCGACCCTTACCGAAAGTCTTCATCTTTCTCCTCTTCCTTTCTTCCTCACTGTCGGAA
>NW_019168004.1:15978063-15998234 GCF_002303985.1 Durio zibethinus | reverse complement strand
AGACTTATCCCCAATCCACAAAGGGAAGTGGCGGATATCCACCCTCAGGAGGAGGCTTCAAGGATGGCGGCAGATTGCCCCACGTCATTCCCATACCGGCTCCCTCCACACCACCTGCTTATCAGAACAAGATAAAAAGAATAAGCAGAAGGAAGGAACCACAAAAAAAACAAAGAGGGTGATCACCGAGTGGAGTTCCCACTTGAGAGGAGAAGGGTCTTGGGAGCATTGAAACTAGAATTATGGCTGTTGCTCTCGTCAGATTCTATCACAAAAACATCTAAGATGATGTAAACATCCTTTTTCCTTAACATGAAGAGGTAAAATTGAAAATGAAAAGACCTGGTGCTGGTTCGGGTGCAGCTTGAGGGTTTGTGGTTGGCGAATCTTTCTTTGGATGGAAATATTTGCAGTTATCGCCGTACTGGCAAAATCCCTTGAAGAGGAAAAAAGAACAACTCCATTTAAATTAATAAAGTAAACCCAGAAGAGTTTGCGGGAAAAGAGGGTTGTTTACCGTTTTGAGGAAGCGATTGCAGAGTCCTTTTGCAAAGGGTTCAGTAAAACTGTGATTGGGATCTGCGATCCAATCAGAGAAGAAAGAAGGCACAAAGGCAGGCATTGATGAATAAATAAATAAATAATCGTTGACATATAGGTATAAATAAGGAGGGGGTAGTGGTGGCAAAATAGAAAATACCATTGGTGGCGTTGAGGGAGTGGAACCATTGAGCTTTGGCACGGAGGTGTTGGAGGCCCTGCAGGTGGCGTTTTCGAGCAGAAGGGGTATCTTGGAACTGCTTCCCACAGTAGTCGCAATAATACTTTCCCAGCGGCATATTATTCTTCTTCCTTTCGCTGGTTCTCGTCTATCTTGTTCGAGGACGGCCACTTTTTTCAGTTTTGGTTGAAGACTGAGAAGCTAATAAATGTTTCTAATCTTCTTCCATCTACTAGAGTATTGCTTTCATGGAAATCTTACCCTCTACTGTTCAAGTTTCAAAAGACTAAATGGTAGATAATCACAATTAACCCGGATGTTATCTGAAAATACTCGACAATAAAGGCACCTCTCCCACAACTTATTATCAAAACTGGTAGCGCTGTTTTGATACTCCCCTCAGTCGATCTTCTTTTTCTGTTTTGATTGATGCAATCCCACGCTCTCGTATTTGCTCGTATATAGGCCAAAAAAAAAAAAAAAAACACTTCATTACAGCACAGCCCCAGAGGAAGGAGGATAAAATGGTGAGACTAATAATCGCCTTGGCCATTTCATGTAATGTGGAGTAACTTTATTTGATATCCAAATTTCCATTCAAGAAAACACAGGAGAGTCCAGAGAATGCCCAAAAGGCCAGTATGGTTAAGAATCCATAACCTACTTTCACATCTCAAAAAGGAATACAATATAAGACAGCAGGCAGAGCGTCGTCCTTATGAAACCCGCTTAAATAACTGCCTACAACATATAAACACTCAACTAAACACTGATCTTTCCTTCCCGCGGATTACAGACAATACATCAGAGTACACGTTGGTTTCCATCTATCTCGGATGTTACAATCCGTAGCGTTACATAGAAATAGGTTTTGGAGTTTGGGCAGGAGGATTACGTCTAAATCTGCTTTTACATAGGTAACTCGTACACGTGAATACAACAAGAATAATTTGCATATAAAAAGAAAAAACACAGCTTCCATAAGATAATACACTTTTGCTAGTTGGTTACATTTGCATCAAATCACAATCCAAGAAAATGACATTACTTTCTTGCATGCTCCGGAATCAATTTCACCAAAATCTCTGCCGGAACACCCTTCAGTTCTAGTGGACACAACACCACCAATTATAATCAATCATACATTTCAACAAGAATAATAAGGTTATGATAAAAAAAAAAAAATTGTTGCTGAATATTCCCTACCTTGTGATTTAAAGTTAAACAATGGTGGAAGGGAACGTCCATTTGGCAAGCGGGCATTTAGATCACGCAATTTCATCAAAGAAAGGATGGATCAAGGCATCTAGCTGCAACACGAGCAACACTTGCCAAAATGAGATGCATGAAGCAAACCAAAAGATTATATTACTCAGCAAGTAACCACGATTTTAGCTCTTCTATCATCTCCCTCCTCCCCCACCCCTAAAACAAAAACAAAAACAAGCAAAAAAGATAAAAGAACACATTAACATTCCTCTTCCTTGCTTGCTTAAGGAAAGAGTTGATAAACACAATACTAACCTAGCCTAAGGACTTTTTCCCCAACTGATATTGTCAACATCCTTTTACATCAGGAAGGAACCTCTGCTTGGTGTTTACTCCAAAAGTCCCACAGAAGACAAATTGAAAGAAAAGCAGAAAGGAAAAACATGAAACATAATAAAATAAAGATTTTATGTACTCACAGCAGAGCAACGGAGATTAGGAGAGTATTGGAGTAATCTTGACACCAAATCAACAGCTTCAGGAGGCATACGCCTATGGAATATCTAGAACCATAATAATTATAATAATAATTGCATGATAAAGTTATGGAAACAAAAGCCAATTGCACACCCTTTCTTTGATTCTCAATACCTTGTGCCATGGGTGAGCCTTAATCTGAGGGAATTTGAATTCTGTATAATTAGGGTTCATGCACTTAATTTCCTCTCGTGTTGGAGTGCCCAAGACCTAGAAAAAAGTCACGCAACTATCATTGTTAGAGAGAAATAGTCAATTTAACATTGGAAATGACTAAAAGAAGTGACTAAGAAGCGATTATGATACCAAACATGACACATACAATGGAAAAGTATTACAACCAAAGTTATTAGCCCAAGTACACCAACCAAATGGCACATCCAGAAGGGACACAAGTATCTCATGACATTATTGTTAACAAAAGTATGATAAATATGTCAATTTTGTATGGCAATGAATATGTCATCTCATGCAGAAAATATGTTTCCTCCCATCAACATATTCCACAAAGAAAAGATATTCTTGAAATAGTGTATATATATGTTAGCCTTGAATTGATAAAAGTTTTTGAATTGACGAAACAAAAAATTTGCCTAACTTGAATCAAATTTATTTTATCTCAAATTGAACATTTTTCTAACCTTCTGTCTTGCCAAAAATTATTTTTGAATTAAAGCAAAACATGTTTTGGAAACAAAAATGGACTTTTGGACAATTTAGGATAGAAGGGATCGATCCCCTAAAGGAAGGCATCAATCCCCTCACATGACCCGATCGATCCCCTAGCTAAAGGGATCGATCCATTTTTCTTCCAGTAGCCTATCTCGTGCAAGTTTTTCAAAAATCAATCAATCCCCTCCCTGTAGGGATTGATTGGCTAGGTTTTCTAAATGAACCAATCGATCCTCTCTTTAAAGGGATTGATCCATTTTTTATCCAAAAGCAAAACAAGTTTTAAAATTTGCAGAAAGGATTGATCCCTCTGCACAAGGGATCGACCACCTGCGATAAGGGATCGATCAGGTCCCTTACATGATTGATCGGGTAGTCTGATAATGCACAAGATTTTAACTGACCCAATCAATCCTTTATATGATAGGATCGATCCCCCGGTGCCCAGAAAGCCCTAACGATTATTTGAAATTTTGCAGGTTTCAAGCATTAAATGCAAGCAACAGCTATCTTCCTCTTTCAACATATAAATGATGGTTTCCTACTACATTTGAAGAGTAGGAAAAGCCAAGAAAACTTATTGCTTCCATCTACCATCTTTTCCAAGCATTAAAGAGCATTTTAGTGTGAGAAAAGTGCATAAATTCTTGTTGTATTAGAATTTCTCTTGATATTCTTATTAATCTTGTTTTATACTTCAAATTAGCAAACACCCAAACTTAGAGAGGTTCTTTGAGTTTGCAAAACACTTAAAAGTTTGTATTGTGAGGTTGTGAGCTTAAGGGGGGGATAACCCGTAAGAGATTGTGGTGTTGATTGTATAGAGCTTTAAAGAGCTAGGTTGTAACTTTCAACACATAGTGGATTGAACTCCTTGGCAAATTAGGCTAAGGGAGAGCACATAGGTGCCTAAAGGAATGGCTGAACTTGTATAAATTTCGGTGTTTGATTTTCTATCTCTATCTCTTGCTTTTAAGATTATTAGTATACTCATATTTATTGTTTTTATTTGTTTAGAAAAATTTATTTGCAAAATTTGTGCTTATTGGATATTGAATCTTGAAAATTTTATTATAAACCAATTCACCCCCCTCTTGGTTTATTTCAAGTCTTTGAGCTATTTATATATATATATATATATATAGACATTGCACTAACTACTATGTCAAAAATTGAAATACCTTAATAATCTCAACAAGCTGGTCGACTCCACTCTCACCAGGAAATAAAGGCTGAGATAAATACAAAAAATATTTAATATAAAACACTAAGGTAAATTTAAAGATATAATAACAATCATGAACCTAACATGCACAAGCTTCCTACCTGTCCAAGTAACAGTTCAGCAAGGACACAGCCAACAGACCAGATGTCAATAGCTGTAGTGTACTCAGTTGCTCCAAATATTAGCTCAGGTGCTCTATAATACCTTGAACAAATGTAGGATATGTTTGGTTCCCCTTTCACCTACCAAGATAGAAAATATAAAATTGTAAGACGTCAGCAAAAATCAATGATTGATAATTTAACAAATAAGTAGAAGACAATAGAAATCAGAATGTACCAAGACTTTCGCACTTCCAAAATCACATAGCTTAACCTGATGAGTATGAGGATTTACCTGCAGGGAGGAAAGTGTAAGACATCAAGATCATGTAGAAAACAAAGAGACTTTACAAGTTCATTCACTTTGCAGATAAAGAAACCAGGTACTACTATAATCAACCAACAAGGAGATATCATATTACGAAAGAAAGTGATACTTGAACATACCAAAAGGTTTTGAGGTTTAATGTCCCGATGACACAAACCAATGCAGCGATGGATGTAAGACAAAGCCCTAAATATCTGCCAAACATCAACCTTTATTAGCATCTCCACCAAGATTGAATTTAAAGAACACGAGAACAACCACATTTTGAAAAACCAACACTGCACCTGGTATGTATAAAGTTTCACATATATCAATGGCATCCTTTGATTCAACTTGTTATAGTGCTTGATCACACGATGAGCAGTTTCAGGTACATACTCAAGTACCAAATTAAGATAAAGTTCATCCTTTTCAGTTGTTGAAAAAAAGCAATGCTTCAAAGCCACAACATTTGGGTGGTCAAGAAGACGCATTGTTTGCAGCTCACGGTTCTTGTACCTCTTATCTTGAAGAACTTTCTTTATAGCAACAGTTTCACCTGTCTCCAAGCACTTTGCCTAAATTTAAAAGAACCAACGAATATCCATTACTAACCCAAAAATGAAGATTAGTAAGTTATACCACCTTTCAGGAAACAAACAACAGGTTTTCTTACCTGGAAGACAACTCCAAATGATCCATGTCCAACCACACGTTCAGCCATGTAACTAATTGTCTGGAATTTTACACACATAGTGTTATATGAGAAGAAGATGACATGTGATGAAAGAAAATGGGACAAAAGAAAGACAAACTTGTACTGCTCACTCATTGCAATCAAATCTCAAGGAAGAAGAAGAATACCTGTTTTGGTTGACCATTTCTACCACCAATAGTTGTCACAATTATATGTCCTGTCTCTGTCCCATTACCATCCACAACCGTTGCTTCCATTTCCTGCAAATTTCAGATGATCTAAGAGTGGTATTTTTATTTTTCTGCATATTTGGTAGTATTAAATTAATCAATGAGAAAAATGCAAAACCAGGGGATTCCAATGATAGAGGAAAAAAATTGTCAGGCAAAGAAATGCATACTTTGTCATCTCTAATTTTCATGTCATTCATCTCCTCAGGTAACTTCTCGACACCAGCAGCACTAGATTTTCTTAAACCCGAAGTACCCGCCACGTCCACGGAAGCCATCTTTAGGACAATCTTTTGTCCTAATCCCGTTAATTCTCGACCTCAAAAGCCAATCATTTATCTACAACGCAAAAGGGGGAAAAGATGTCAATAAACTCAATGGAGATAAAAGTAGTATGTTAAAACAATCTCCATCATTAACTGCACTACCAAGTTAGGTGTAAAATCAAACAAACTCAAGATATACCCAAAACAATCAAGCAAACTGAGCTCTTCGACCTATGTAGAAATCTTTACAAAAAATCACCCAACCAGTTTCAAAACCAAAAAAGAATTCAACGGATACCCTTTTTTTTAATCCAAAGAAAAAAAAACGACTACAACAGTTTGGAATCCATCAAAGCACAAATCTTTTATCTTATAGTATTTATAAGGATATCTCCAAATCTAGCTAAAAAGGCCCTTTTATGATCTCATCAGGACAAAAAGAGCTAACCCGACTTAACAAGCTAAAATACGAAATAAAAAGAAGCATAAAAAATTTGAGCAATTTCGTTAAGTATAAGCACTAATTGTCAACTTTTATGGTATGGGATTTCAGGATATAAACACAGTTCACGATTAAGGATTTATCAAGCAAATTCAGCAACATAGAAAAATTCTTTCCATTTAATAGATTACTACGATATCATATCTAAAGAAGGAAATCGAAACAACAAAAGAGAAAACACCCATCTTTAATGATTGTTTAATAATAATCAAACGTAATTTTTTTATAAAAAACTATAAAAATAAAGATCTAAAAGGAAAATTTCAACCACAAAAAATCTGATTTTTTTTTTATTTCAAGAAAAAAACTGCGGACCCAAATCTGATAACACCAAGAAGATCGTAAAGGAAACAACACGATTCAAACCATTTTTTTTTTAAAAAAAAAAAAGAAGCAGAAATCCATCAATTCTATACCAAAAAAACCAAAAAAAAAAAAAAAAAAGACAGAGAATCAGAGGTTGATATACCTATGAATTGAAAAAGAAAATTGAGAAGTCGAAGAAGAAGTGACGTGTATGAGGCGACGCAGAGGATTAAGCGGTAGCGTTAAAGAGGGAAAGAAAAATGTATTGTAATTTGTAATTTGTAATTGTACGTGTGATTGAAGAAATTTGGTGGTTATATATTCCTTCAGCTATCTATGTTCTGTATTTTTATTTATAGTGAATAATTTTATTTTTACTTATTTATGTTGTGTTTTTTTTTTTTTTTTGGGTGATTATTATAAATAATTAATCACTGAAATTGTTGAATATGGATTGGTTTTTTCTGCGTTTTGACTCTTCATACTCTACTTACCTTTTGTTTGTTTGTTTGTTTGTTTTGTTTTGTTTTGTTTGGGTTACAATAGTGATAATGGTTACTTATAGGTACAAAAACATCTTAAGAAATTATTATATTTCTTTTTTAGAGATATTGAAAAGAAAATTGAAAAAGACATTCTTAAATTGGGCTAGGGTGAGATCCAAAAGCAAGACCAACCCCATGTTCCTTTTGAATGAAGACTTACAAGGCCATGGCCCAAATCAACCTAAGCCAAGCCCTGTCCATCTTGTACTCTTGTCTTGTTTTGTCCAAATTACATTGGCCCAAGTTTTATTTTATGTTTCCACTTACACTCTCAAATTAAATAAATAAGGCCATCCTCACTTTTATCTTTCCACTCCATTTCTTCATCCCCTCTTTTTCAATCTTTCCTTTTAATTTAATTCCTTCTTATTATTCAATCAAAACCAAATGTAAATTTTACTTCTCATCCTCTCTTGTTTATTGTATATTACTACTATGCAATTTCATCATCAGTTCATTGATCCCTCTTTATTTCTCATATATGGATAAGGACAACCTTTTTTTTTTTTTTATCTTAATAATAAATCATCAATTATTTCACCATGTGTGCATAGATTTAGTGTGGCTATAGTAAATATGAACTTATGATATTTGTAAATAGTTAATAAATATTCCAATTCTTTATCATAAAAAGGAAAATTATAAGAGATAACCACACATTAATAACTGCTATACTTCTTGTGTTTCATAATGATGGAAATGATCTAATGTAAATTATATTTAACCTAAGTTTATCAACAACAACAACATAAGTTGAGGTAAAATTTAAAGTGCCTTTAAAAGAAAAAAAAAAAAAAAAAAAAAAAGGTTGACCTAAGGATAAGCAGAGGGGGTGACTACAAAAGGGCCTTGATACATATTATTTCCAACAAAACGAAATTATAGTAATTCATATGCTTCTTCTCTTTCTTCCTTTCCTTCTTTGTTTCTCCATCTTTTCACCATTGCCAATTATCCTTCCCTTTCTTTATATCTAATACTATTATTAGTCTATTTCGTAACAATAATTATTATCCTTAGAATTGTCTCTCATATCTGATCCATTTTCTCTATTTGCCTAAACCCAAATACCATCCATCTGCATCCGATCCACCTTCATCATCTAAAACCAAAACTCATCACTTCCTTCTCCTTTTCTCTGGTTTTCTTCTTCATTCACTCATATGATATCCTGAGACCTTCTTCACATCAAACCAATCTTCTTTTCATTTGAATATTATTCCTGTTTGTGTGTAAGGTACCTGTTTCTTCTTTCAAAATCATGTTTTGTTCAATAAAGCTTCCCAATTTAACTTCAATTTTTTCTCTTTATGGATAGTGAAACCAAGGATCAACCTTTTTTTTTTTGGGAATTTAGCTTTTGTTATCAGAAAATTGAGGATTTGCTAAAGCTACGGCCTTGCCTGGCAGGTATTTTTTCCCATTAAAATTTTGAGTTTGAATTTTGTTCTATAATTATTGTGTTCTGGTGAATTCAAAGGTGATATGATTTTAGAATTCGTTTTATCAGGATTCATACAGGTATAACGAGCTGCTGCTTCTGCTGAAGGGGAAAGAGAGAACTGTAAGTTTTGTTTTTTTCATGAAAATTGCTCTATTTAGTGCCTGAAAAACTTTATAAAAAAGAAAATAATCTCTAAAGTTGGCATATGATTTGATCTCAACTAGGTAATTTAGACAGGCTGAATATAATACCAATATTTGCTTTGTTGCATTAGTTAATTCAGTGGAAGAACTCAGGTGTAAATGACAAGCCGCAAATAAAAAATGAAGCAGAATTTTCTTTTGTAATTCTACTCCTCTTGGCAAGATGACACCCATCAGTCTTTATGTTGTAGTACACTTTGTCAATGGTTTCAAAGATCATACTTTTGACTTTGATTTTGCTACTTCCTTCTATAATCTTATTATGCATACCTTGCTCTGATAATTTTAAGTGCATGTAGCATATAGCTAATTGGAGAATATCTATTCAGGTTGAACTATTGCCAAATGGAGAAGTAGATGGGAACTGATAATTATTTGTTGTTTATCACAGTTTGTGCTGACTGTCACCGTCAACAAGCTTTACTCTCCTTGATTCAAGTTCAGTATTTGAGTAATTCTCAATGGCTGAAAACCGGAATAGAAATGTCAAGCCTGCAAATGGCAAGCCACCAGTGGCTGCCAACCCATATGCCATCAATCTGGATAACTTCAGCAAGCGGTTGAAAATTTTATATTCACATTGGAATAAACACAGTACTGATCTATGGGGCGCTTCTAATGCTCTTGCCATTGCAACCCCTCCTGTTTCAGAGGATCTGAGGTACTTGAAATCCTCAGCACTAAACATTTGGTTGGTTGGCTATGAATTCCCAGAGACCATTATGGTTTTCTTGAAGAAACAGATCCATTTCTTGTGTAGCCAGAAAAAGGCCTCCTTGCTTGATGTTGTGAAGAAGTCTGCCAGGGAAGCTGTTGATGTTGAAGTTGTTATTCATGTGAAGGCGAAGGGTGATGATGGAACCGGTCTAATGGATAGCATTTTTCGAGCTATCTACTCTCAGACAAACTCTGGTGATCATCATGTACCTGTTGTTGGTCAGATATCAAGGGAGACACCTGAGGGAAAGTTCTTGGAGACATGGGATGAAAAGTTAAAGAATGCAAAATTTGAACTCAGTGATGTAACAAATGGGTTCTCTGATTTGTTTGCTGTCAAAGATGAAACTGAGCTTACAAACGTGAAAAAGGCTGCATTCTTGACTTCATCTGTTATGAGGCAATTTGTGGTGCCCAAACTTGAGAAGGTTATTGATGAGGAGAGGAAGGTTTCCCACTCTGCACTGATGGATGATACAGAGAAGACTATATTGGAACCAGCACGAATTAAGGTGAAATTGAAGGCAGAGAACATTGACATTTGTTACCCACCTATTTTCCAGAGTGGTGGAGTGTTTGATCTAAAACCAAGTGCTTCAAGCAATGATGAGAACCTTTACTATGACTCCACCAGTGTAATTATATGTGCACTTGGGTCTCGATACAACAGCTACTGTTCAAATATTGCTCGAACCTTTCTGATTGATGCCAATGCCACGCAAAGTAAGGCTTATGAGGTCCTCCTTAAAGCTCAAGAAGCAGCCATCGGTGCTTTGAAATCTGGGAACAGAGTGAACTCTGTTTATCAAGCAGCAATCTCAGTGGTAGAGAAGGATGCTCCTGAATTGGCTGCAAACTTGACCAAAACTGCGGGAACTGGAATAGGCCTTGAGTTTCGTGAGTCAGGGCTTAGCCTTAATGCTAAGAATGATCGAATCTTAAAACCAGGGATGGTTTTCAATGTGTCACTTGGTTTTCAGAACTTGCAGACGCAGACAAACAACCCCAGGACTCAGAAATATTCAGTGTTGCTTGCAGATACCGTCATTGTTGGTGACAAGGTACCAGATATCTTAACTTCTAAAAGTTCTAAAGCTGTCAAAGATGTGGCATACTCATTCAATGAAGATGATGACGAAGAAGAGAAGTTGAAGGTTAAAGCTGAGGATAATGGTCATGAGACCTTATTCTCCAAGACAACGCTCAGGTCAGACAACCATGAAATGTCTAAAGAAGAGCTACGAAGGCAGCATCAGGCTGAACTTGCTCGCCAGAAGAACGAAGAAACTGCAAGGAGACTTGCTGGTGGGGGTGCTATGGCAGCAGATAATCGTGGTGCAGTGAAGACTGTTGGTGATTTGATTGCATATAAAAATGTTAATGATCTGCCTCCTCCTAGGGATTTGATGATTCAGGTTGACCAGAAGAATGAAGCTATCCTCTTGCCAATTTATGGAAGCATGGTCCCTTTCCATGTGGCTACAGTGAAGAGTGTGTCCAGCCAACAGGACAGTAACCGTACTAGCTATATCAGGATAATATTTAATGTACCTGGCACCCCTTTCAGTCCGCATGATGCAAATTCTCTCAAGTTTCAGGGATCAATATACCTGAAAGAGGTTTCATTCCGCTCCAAGGACTCAAGGCATATCATTGAAGTTGTGCAGCAGATTAAAACACTCCGTCGGCAAGTTAATTCTAGAGAGTCTGAAAGGGCTGAGAGGGCAACTTTAGTTACTCAGGAGAGGCTGCAGCTTGCATCAGCCAAGTTCAAGCCAATTAAGTTGCATGATCTATGGATTCGTCCCCCTTTTGGTGGTCGTGGAAGAAAGCTAACAGGTTCACTAGAAGCACACACAAATGGATTTAGGTATTCTACTTCAAGGCCTGATGAACGTGTTGATGTAATGTTTGGAAACATCAAGCATGCCTTTTTCCAGCCAGCAGAGCGGGAAATGATCACTCTCGTGCACTTTCATTTACATAATCACATCATGGTTGGTAATAAGAAAACCAAGGATGTGCAATTTTATATTGAGGTGATGGATATAGTTCAGACATTGGGAGGTGGAAAGAGATCTGCCTATGACCCTGATGAGATTGAGGAAGAGCAACGTGAACGGGACCGAAAGAATAAAATTAACATGGACTTCCAAAACTTTGTGAATCGGGTTAATGATTTGTGGGGACAGCCCCAATTTAAAGCACTCGACCTTGAATTTGATCAGCCCATGAGAGAGCTTGGCTTCCATGGGGTTCCCCATAAAGCCTCTGCTTTCATAGTGCCAACATCAAACTGCCTGGTTGAGCTAATAGAGACTCCTTTCGTGGTGATCACCCTAAGTGAGATTGAGATAGTTAACCTGGAAAGAGTTGGTCTTGGGCAGAAGAATTTTGATATGACTATTGTATTCAAGGACTTCAAGCGGGATGTCCTTCGGATTGACTCGATTCCTTCTACATCACTAGATGGCATCAAAGAGTGGCTTAATACAACTGACCTCAAGTATTATGAGAGCAGACTAAATTTGAATTGGCGGCCTATACTGAAAACTATTACTGATGATCCAGAAAAGTTCATTGAAGATGGTGGATGGGAATTTTTAAACATGGAAGTCAGTGATTCTGAGTCTGAGAACTCACAAGAGTCTGACCAAGGGTATGAGCCTTCAGATGTGCAGTCTGACTCAGGATCAGATGATGAGGGTGATGACAGTGAATCATTGGTTGAATCTGAAGATGATGAGGAAGAAGACTCAGATGAAGACTCAGAGGAAGATGAAGGGAAGACCTGGGAAGAGTTGGAGAGGGAAGCAAGCTATGCAGACAGAGAGAAAGGAGATGATTCCGACAGTGAGGAAGAAAGGAAGAGGAGAAAGATGAAGACTTTCGGTAAGGGTCGGGTAAATGATAAGAGAAATCCCAGTGGCAGCCTTCCGAAGAGGCCCAAATTGAGGTGACATGCGTTTGAAAACCATGTTGTAGTTTCAGCAACCTAGTAAAAGATGGTAGTCGTACTAAATAAGAATAGTTGCTTTCAAGCCTTCAGCTGTAGCATATGTTTAATCAAGGTTTTGACTGTTGCTTTCTATCTCTTTTTATGTGTGTTAATCAACTTGTTCTAAACTTTTACCAGCAAAATCGTAGAGATTAAATACTATGGAGGTTTTATATGTAATCTTGGGTTCATCTTACTTGCTCTCATTTTCGTTCTATCTTGTTGATTTTACGATTTTTTAACTTAACAAAAGGAGCTAGGCAAGTGTCATTAATTAGGTTTTTAGGCAATGCATGAGCAACCTCATTGAGATATACACCGAGTCTGCAGAAATACAGCCATTGTGAATAATGCAACAAAGATAAACATTCTTCTAAAGCACCAGCTGCTACTAAACATTAAAAAAATAAGGAAATACTAGCACATCTATCGTAGCTTGGAACGTTTGGGAATGGCACTACTAGGAGGTGCTCGAGATTTCCCAAAAGCCTTCATTTTCCTTCTTCTCCTATCCTCCTCACTGTCTGATTCATTCCCTTTCTCCCTGTCTGCATTGCTTGCTTCCCTCTCCAACTCCTCCCATGTCTTCCCTTTCTCTTCTTCTGAGTCTTCCCCTGAATCTTCCTCATCTTCATCCTCAGATTCAACCAGTGACTCACTATCAGAGTCATCATCCTCTGACTCAGATTCAGACTCCATATCTGATGGCTCATAACCCTGATCTGACTCCTCTGAGTTCTCAGAATCTGAATCACTAGCCTCCAAGTTCAAAAATTCCCAACCCCCATTTTCAATGAAGCTCTGTGGATCATCAGTAATTGTCTTCAAAATCTGCCGCCAGTTTAGATTCAGCCTGCTCTCATAATACTTGAGGTCTGTAGTATCAAGCCATTCCTTGATACCATCAAGTGAGGTTGAAGGGATGGAATCAATCCTAAGTACGTCTCTCTTGAAGTCCTTAAACACAATGGTCATGTCAAAATTTTTTTGCCCAAGGCCAACTCTCTCTAGGTTCACAATCTCAATCTCACTTAAGGTGACCACAAGGAAAGGAGTCTCTACCAGCTCAACAAGACAGCTTGAAGTTGGCACAATAAAAAGCCGAGGCTTTGTAGGGGACCCCATGGAAGCCAAGTTCTCTAAGAGGCTGATCAAACTCAGATCAAGACCATTAAACTGAGGTTGCCCCCAGAGATCATTCACCCGATTCACAAAACTCTGAAAATCCATGTTGATCTTATTCTTCCTATCCCTCTCCCTTTGCTCTTCTTCAATCTCATCTGGATCATAGCAGACCTCTTTCCCCCTCCCAATGTCTGGTATACATCCATGACCTCAACATAAAATTGCACATCCTTAGTTTTTTTGTTTCCCACCATTATGTGATTGTGCAGATGATAGTGAAGGAGAGTGATCATCTCTTTCTCTGCAGGCTGGAAGAATGCATGCTTTATGTTTCCATTACATAACATCAACACGCTCATCAGCTCTAGTAGTAGAATACCGAAAACCATTAACATGAGCTTCAAGTGTTCCTGGAATCTTTCTCCCACGACCACCAAAAACAGGACGAATCCAAAGGTCAGATAACCTTATAGGCTTGAACCTATTGCCTGCAAGTTGGAGTTTTTCCTGAGTAACCAAGGTTGCCCTCTCAGCTTTCTCAGACTCCCTGGCAACAACATGCCGACGAAGCATTTTAATCTGTTGTACCACTTCACTTATGTGCCTTGGATCCTTCGATCGAAATGAGACTTCTTTTAGATAAATTGCCCCTTGATTCTTTAAAGTGTTTGAATCATGGGGACCAAAAGGAGTCCCTGGAACATTAAATATAATCCGGATAAAGCAATTTCGATTGGTATCCTGCTGGCTGGAAACTGTCCTTATAGTAGCCACATGAAAAGGGACCATACTACCATATATTGGCAAGAGCACGGCCTCATTCTTTTGGTCAATTTGAATCATAAAATCTTTTGGAGGGGGCAAGTCATTGACATTCTTATAAGCAATCAAATCAGTTGAAGTCTTCGCAATTGCTCGATTGTCTCCAGTCCCAGGTCCACCTGCAAGCCGCCTAGCTGTTTCTTCATTCTTCTGACGAGCAAGTTCTGCTTGGTGCTGCCTCCTTAACTCCTCCTTAGAGATCTCATGATTATCTGACCTGAGCACTGTCTTAGACATAAAGAGATCAGACCCATGAGTTTCAGCCCTCACAGACTTTTCTTCTTCTTCCTCATCCTCATTGAATGAGTACGCTACATCCTTAACAGCCTTGGAACTTTTTCCAGTCACCACTTCTATATTTTGCTCACCAACAATAATTGTATCAGCAAGTAACAGAGAATAAGTCCTGTTCTTTGGATTATTACTCTCACACTGCAAGTTCTGAAAACCAAGAGACACATTGAAAACCATTCCAGCTCTCATCACACGGTCATTCTTCGCATTGAGATTAAGCCCTGACTCACGGAACTCAAGACCAATTCCTGTCCCAGCAGATTTTGTTAGATTTGGGATCAAATCAGGAGCATCCTTCTCAACAACTGAAAGTGCTGCTTGATACGCATCACTGATTCTGCTCCCAGGTTTCAACATACCAATTGCAGCTTCATGGGCCTTAAGAAGCACCTCATATGCCTTGCTCTGAAGTGGAGTGGCATCAATCAAGAATGTCCTGGCAATATTTGAGCAATAACTGTTATAGCGAGCTCCAACTGCACATATGATAACACTAGCAGAATCATAGTACAGATTCTCTTCACTACTTGCAGCACTAGGTCTGAGATCAAACTCAACCCCACTTTGAAATATGGGAGGGTAACAAATATCAACGTTCTCTGGCTTGAGCTTCACTTTGGCCAGCTGTGGATTCACTATGGCTTTCTCTGTTTCATCCATCAAGGTAGCATGAGTGATTTTCTTCTCCTCATCAATTACATTCTCAAGCCTTGGAACCACAATATTGTTCATCACGTTGTAACTTAAATAAGCAGCCTTCTTCATATTCATAAGCTCTTCTTTGTCCTTCACAGCAAACAGATCAGATAATCCATTGGTCACATCAGTAAGCTGAAAGCTAGCACTTTTTAGTTTTTAGCCCATGTCTCTAAAAGCTTTCCTCCAGGAGCCTCCCGAGCTATGTAACCAAAAAGAGGAGCATCATTTTCAGATCCCGTGTATTGTGCTCTGATGGACCGAAATATAGCATCCATCAATGCAGTTCCATCATCACTTTTGCCTTCACATGCATCACAACATCAACCCCCACAGCCTCCTTGGCAGATTTCTTCACAACTTCAAGCAGAGAAGCCTTCTTCTGGCTACATAAAAAATGAATCAGCTTCTTTGTGAAAAACCATTATTGTCTCTGGAAACTCATAACCTAGCAACCAAATGTTTAGAGCTGAAGATTTCAGGTAACGCAAATCTTCTGAGGTGGTGAAGTTGCTACTGAAAGACATCAGAAGAACCCCAGAGCTCAGCTTTGTGTTCATTCCAGTGCGAATACAAAGCCTTCAAACGTTTGCAAGAAGTTTTCCAGATTAACAGCAGTAAATACTTCCTGATCCAGGAGCTGCCCCATTTGCATTCCGATGTTCGCCATTGAGAAGCTATTCTGAATGGCAACCAATAGTTAAAGATGAACAAAGAATAAAATTAACAGTAAAAAGGAGGGAAATGTCTAACCAACAGTTCAACATCGAAAATACTTGAGAAACTACAAAAATCAAAGAAACAAATGCAACATACCAACATTTCTCACTCTTCATGAATAAGCCATTCGCCAAACTCGAATTGAAAACCAGCGATTGTAAATTGGATTAAGCTTAAGTTTCACAAATTAAAACTGGAAAACATATAAAACCAAGTTTTACATGTCTAAAATACCAATGGAAACTGTCTAACACTTCAACTCGCCATCAAATGAAACTCAAATTCAAAGGCAAAGTAGGGTTTCAAAAGGTGCCAAATACTTGATAAATACTAAAAACTGAAGGAACAGAATGAGAAAACTCACATTTAGAGCTCCGCTAACAATCTGCTTCAACTTTTAAAGCTTTGAAGGCGAATTAGAGTTCTCTTCTCAGCGGCGGGCTCAAAGCAACTAGGGTTAGGATTCGAAGAGAGCGGCCGAAATAAACGGAGTAAAAAATTTGAGGCTTGGATAACAAAATGCTCTGTAAAAGCCAAGAGAAAGGAAGATCGAGCGGCGAAGAAAAGAGAGGAAATTTGAGGTGTCGTAACGTCTAGATTCCGGGTATCTATCGCAGACATTGATTTTCAGGGAGTCGCCCCACCGAATCTTTTTTATCTTAGGTGCGAATTGCCACCTAAGAACTGTCCTTTTAGGGAACACCTAAGCTTAAGGCGTCCCTAAAAGAATAGGGTTCGGGCTGCTTAACCAGAACAGAGTTCGCGTGATTCTGTTACGTGTTGAGGAAGGTTATAGCCACCCTCACAACGCCATCAAAAGATAAGCGTACCAGCTTAAATTTGTATTATCCAAAAGCCTTAAAATTTACCAAGTAATTAGTTGTTGGAAATGATTCTCAATTGACTCTAATACTTTTAGCAGAAAATTGAGAAAATTCCCTCACCTCAGGAGTATGCAAGAAAAACTACTGTTTCACTTGCAGGGGCTCCGTCGTCGGATTTATTAAAGAAAAATCAAATCATCCAATTAATTATTGGAAATTATTCTCAATTAACTCTAATACTTTTAGCAGAAAATTGAGAAAATTCCCTCACCTCAAGAGTATACAAGAAAAACTACTGTTTCACTTGCAGAGGCTCCGTCGTCGGATTAATTAAAGAAAAAAATCAAAATCAGCCAAGTAATTAATTATCGAAAATTATTCTCAATTGACTCTAATACTTTTAGCAGAAAATTGAAAAAAAATTCCCTCACCTCAGAAGTATGCAAGAAAAACTACTGTTTTTACTTGTAGAGGCTCCGTCGTCGGATTAATTAAGAAAAAAAAAAAAGAAAAAAAAATCAGATCAAAATCAAAGTCAAATAAAAAAAAAATTCAAAAAAAAAAAAAAATTCAAAAAAAAAAAAAAAACCTGGAGCGGCTCGGATCGCGGCTCGGCTCGGCTCGGCTCAAGAAGAGAAAACGGCTCGGAGAAAGCGGCTCGGGAAGAACGGCTCGGCTCGGCTCGGCTCGGAGGGGGGCTGGCACGCGAGGGTCAGAATCGGGTCGACGCTTCGGTCGGGTCGGGTTCGGCAAAACGCGCGGATCCTCTTATTAACTTAAAGCCAAAACGACGTCGTTTTGGGAGGGTATAAAAGGCACTAACCTCTGTTTTTCGGCAGACCGCCCCTCTCCTCTCTCTCTCTTCTTCCTTCTTTTCTCTGCCTTCTCTCTAAAGACTGAAGAACACCGTGGGATTTCGCCGGATTCTGGAAATTCTTGCCGGAATCTGGAAAATCTCGCCGGAAGTTCGCCGGAAGTTGCCGAAAGATTCACCGGTTTCTGGGATTCTTCGCCGGAAACTGGGCTGGTCGCCGGAAACTTCAAGGTTGACCGGAATTCTGGCCGGAATATTCAAACTTCGCCGGAATTTTCGCCGGATTCTAGAAATTTCCCAGAAATTTCCAGAAAAATTTTTCGCCAAAAATTTTCTAGAAATTTTTTTCTCACTCCCAGAGCACTCCTAAACCTTTTTTAGCTTCCTATACGCCTCCTTTTCTTTCAAATCAGTAGCTTTGCTTACTGTTTTCTGTCTTTCATTGAACTGTTCCAGGAGGTGCTTTATATAGGGATTGATCAGGAGTTTCTGATCAATCCCAATTCCTCCTTGGACGGGAATTCAGTCTTTGAATCCAATTGGACTCTCTTGATTGAATTCTCATTCCCGGTAGGATTCTTCAGCTTCAATCTTAGCCCTCCAAAATCAAAAATAAAAAAATACTAGATAATAATCAGATAAATCAAAAGATATAAAAAAAATCTGATAATCAGGAAAAATCAGAACAGATAATTAAAAATAATAATAATAATAATAATAATAAATATATAACTATATACATATAAATCTAATCTAATAAAAAAATAAATAAATATATACATAATAATAATAATAAAATACATAAAATACAAAAGAAGAAAAAAAAAATATACAGGATTGAAATGGGCCTTACCCATTTGGGTCAGGCCCAATTGATCTGGGCCCGGACCCAATTGGGTGTCTACAGCTGCCCCTCTTTGCACATTTTCTGTGAAACAGAAATTGCGCAAAGACGTAGACACCCAATCAAGACTCAACTCAACATTTTATTTTTGATTTTTTTTTATTTTGTTTTTATTTTTTTTTATTTTTTGATTTTTTTTTTATTTTTTTTTTTGATTTTTTTTTTTTTTGGCCGAAGCTCCTCTAAACAGAGACTCAACGACTTTTGAAAGTAAATTGCTCCTCTAAACAGAGGCAACGGACTTTGGAAAGTAAATTGCTCCTCTCAACAGAGGCACCACGACTTTGGAAAAATAAATTGCTCCTCTCAACAGAGGCACCACGACTTTGAAAAATAAATTGCTCCTCTCAACAGAGGCACCACGACTTTGAAAAGTAAATTGCTCCTCTAAACAGAGGCAACGAACTTTGAAAAGTAAATTGCTCCTCTAAACAGAGGCACCACGACTTTGAAAAATAAATTGCTCCTCTAAACAGAGGCAACGACTTTGAAAAGTAAATTGCTCCTCTAAAGAGGCACCACGACTTTGAAAAAAATTGCTCCTCTAAACAGAGGCACCACGACTTTGAAAAATAAATTGCTCCTCTAAACAGAGGCAACGAACTTTGAAAAGTAAATTGCTCCTCTAAAGAGGCAACGACTTTGAAAAAAAAATTGCTCCTCTAAACAGAGGCAACGACTTTGAAAGTAAATTGCTCCTCTAAACAGAGGCAACGACTTTGAAAATAAATTGCTCCTCTAAACAGAGGCACCACGACTTTGAAAAATAAATTGCTCCTCTAACAGAGGCAACGACTTTGAAAAGTAAATTGCTCCTCTAAACAGAGGCAACGACTTTGAAAATAAATTGCTCCTCTAAACAGAGGCACCACGACTTTGAAAAGTAAATTGCTCCTCTAAACAGAGGCACCACGACTTTGAAAAGTAAATTGCTCCTCTAAACAGAGGCACCACGACTTTGAAAAGTAAATTGCTCCTCTAAACAGAGGCAACGACTTTGAAAAGTAAATTGCTCCTCTAAACAGAGGCAACGACTTTGAAAAGTAAATTGCTCCTCTAAACAGAGGCACGACTTTGAAAAGTAAATTGCTCCTCTAAACAGAGGCAACGACTTTGAAAAGTAAATTGCTCCTCTAAACAGAGGCACCACGACTTTGAAAAGTAAATTGCTCCTCTAAACAGAGGCAACGACTTTGAAAAGTAAATTGCTCCTCTAAACAGAGGCAACGACTTTGAAAAGTAAATTGCTCCTCTAAACAGAGGCAACGAACTTTGAAAATAAATTGCTCCTC